>RJWT010004863.1:0-32248 GCA_004365215.1 Cuniculus paca
TAGCCATCCTCCATGGCAGGCCTGCCCATCAGGACTTTTTTCATGTTTAAGCCTGCTAAACATGAACTGTACTTGTGAAACTGTGAGCCACAATGAGCCTCTTATCCTTTAAATTACAGGTGTGCCTTATTTTGTACCTAGGATGAGAAAAGTGGCTAAGACAGGCCTTTAAATAAAAAATGAGGCTTATAAGCATAATTTAGTGTATAAAAGATCTGAAGCTGTTCAATAGTAATGAGAGGAGAACCAGACAGAGTCAAAGTTCCAAGCAGAGTTTTGACAGCATTACCATACTTAGGTGGCAGCAGTGCTCTCACAGAAACTGTTCTGCAGCAATGTACAGATGTTCAAGTTTTATTATCAATATGGTTCAGGTTTTCAGGCTATAAAAAATATGTGCAATTAAGCTCAATATATGCGTGAAAGTTTTAATAATAAGAGATCAAAGACAAGAAAATTGTTTATCTCTATATGAAGAAAACCTTTACTGTATGGGAAGCTGAATACCAAGGGGAAATCTACAAAAATATATAGCCAATGCAATGAAAAAAAGAAGTGCGTTAACTCAGGTTGTTAATGTTAGCTAAGTGGCAAACAATTCATGTGTCAATTAAATGTGAGCATTCAGTTTTGCAATTAGAGTTTAGAGATTTATTTTTAGTTCTTCCATATTCATATACTTTCTTTAAAATATGAAATTTGCTCTGAATTTTAAAAACTCCATTACACTCTATATACAAACGCTAAATACAATTTTTTTTGCCAACTATGTGTATAAAAACAAGGGATATTATTATACTGATCTGAGGAAAAGATATTCCAGAAAGTACCATTAATTTCAAATCATTTGAGTGCTTTTTACAGAACTACATCATAACTTCACTTTGTTTATCTTTTCTTGAAGGACTGCTGTCAAAATTCAGCTGTTCTCAAGAGTCAAAGAATCTCAAATCACCGTAAAATTCACAGATGTTTTCTTTCAATAATATCTTTTTAAAAAAAAAAGAACTAAATCAGTACTTAATAGCTACTTTTATTGGAAATAAAGTCTTTACTTGCAAAAAACAAAAACAAAAACAAAAAGGGTCTTTCTGAAATAACCTTTTAGTCCAAGCTAAATTATCTGACATTTTTTTTCCAGCTTCACATTGAATCTTCATCCACAACTGCACATCACTCACTACTTCATCCCTGCATCCTTCTTCCACAGCACTTAAAAATTCTGACTTTGCCTTACTCTCCTGTTTTTTAGTATCATCACATCACTGCCATACACGTTCAAACTTTCAACATCAATTCCTTAGTAAGCCAGTAGACATCAAACAAGTCTTTAGTAGATCCAAGACCTAATTTACTAAAACAAGTGCTTTGGGGCATTCCTGCTTACCCAGAGTGCCCTAATTTCCTCAGTGATGTTCAGGTACCTCATAAGAAAAAGGAAAACAGCACTGTCAGACAAAATAAGAATCTGAAAATTATATTGTGATGAAACATTTAGGTAGAAATTTGAAAAGACCCAATAGAAAGTTGAAAAGAGAATTTGTTCTGATGATTATCAAAATCATGAGGCCCTCTTCCATGATTTACTCCCATATCTGGAGCTTCACTTAATTCTTATCTGAAAGCTTTTGTCTTTAAACATAGTGAAAATGACTGACCAATCAATCTCCTGCTCCTCACCATCCTTTTCCCAATACCTGCCAGGTTTGTCTGCAACCACAGGAAAGATGCTTACCCAAAATTTCATTTTTTTCAAATGACCAACCCAAAGACATGCTGAGATAATAAAATGATTGTTTTAAATGAAGTGTTAGGTGATTTTTGACACAGTATTATTAATAATATATACAGATAGGAAAGCTCAAAGCAATGAGAAAATTACTAATGGAAGTTCAATGCTAAATGTCCAAGGAACATAGAAAAAATAAGCTATCAGTAAGGAGTAAATCAATATAGTTGGTATAATCTGTAAAGTTCAAAAATTGGAGAGTGTTAGACTAAAACCAGGGAAATGACCTGGGACTATAAAACTGAAACATTGACTCATCACTATCATACTTCTATTGGGTAAGGGAGATTCTTCTTAAACATAGAACGAAAAGTGCTTAGCATTCATGGGGTGGAGCAGTTCATAAAATAGCAGAATGTGACACTGAGAAAAAATGCTGAACCCTGAGACTGTTTTGGTTTGTGTCTAGGTGGCCCCCCAAGCCTCATGCAGTCAGAGGCAGCTGAATCTAGCATTTGTGATTGATTCTTTGTCTATTACTGGGACTGGCAGTGTGAGTTCTACATCCGCTCAGGGGTGGGGCTGGCATACAATATAAGAGAGGAAAGGAGGAGTGTTTTTCCCCCTTTTTGCCCTGTTTGCTCTTGCAGCTTTGCAGTGGCCATGAACAGCTGCCTCTCAGCCATGCCACCCTGCCTTGGAGCCAGCTGAGTATGGACTTAAAACTCTAAAACTGTAAGAAATAATCTTTCCTTCCTTCATTTTGGGCATCAGTTTTGTCTCAACAATGAGAGAAAAGTAACCAAGACACAGACCTTACATTCTTTCTCCAGCCCAACTCTAAAAAAGTTGGCAGCCAGTCCTATACATTATTTGCCATGTCTCCAAGCAGAAAACTACAGGGGCTGTCTCTGGAAAAATTAAACTGCTCCAGAGAAAAGATTTTCACACACCAGCATGAACTAGTCCAAAATGAAAAGCTAGCTGATCACAGGATAACCCCAAAGAGCTGCCTGCCACTCCACAAGCCTTATCTCACACTGAGAGCTTCCCATGGGCATTTTAATATACATACTCTTAAGTATGAACAAGATTTCACACTTTTGAGTAAATCTCTCACACAGAAGAGATTGTTAAAAAGTAAAATGAATGACTCAGAAGAAACAGAGATAATGCAAAGAATAGATGAAATATTTTAAAATAACATTTTGTTCTGATGAGAATAAAAGGATAGTGCATCCATGTGAAAAAAATAATATCAAGAAAAAGGTGCCAGGCAAGGCACGGTGTTGTGTATCTGTAATCCCAGCACTCCAGAGGCTGAGGCAGGAGGAACACCAGGAATTCCAGGCCAAACCAAAAAACCAAAACAAAACAAACAAAAACAACAACAACAAAGTAACAAATTACAAAGGAAAATTTTTTTAAAATTATCCAAGAAGAAAAAAAGACTACTATTTACAAAAGTAGAATGAATATAAGTTGTAATTTCTTACAGCAACATTGATGGTTGTGTTGAAGTTCACAGCTGCAGCTTAGTCTGCTGACTTCAAGATGTTTCAGAAAGATGCTCCCTTGGTACAGTTCTTATTAAAAAATTTGTGTGATACGACAGCCTGACATCCATTTTCATTTTAGTACAATGCAAACAATGCTGCACCAACATACATGGGCATGCCACTAGGGCATGTCACTGACACCATGGGTTGGAGGGAAGTATAAGAGAATCATCCTACCTCTAGGTCTGTCTCAACAGTTTATTCTTCACCCATTTTCTGCATATCACCCTGAGGTATAACCAGCTTAAATGTGTTTGTTCTTATAATTTATACTAAACAATCAAAATACAGTCACCTAAATAGGTTTTGAATTTTTTTAATTTTTCCATTTTAATACAAATACTTGACCATGTTCATTTACCAAACAGCATACACGAAAAACTGGCCAGCCCAAACAGTGTATTTGTCATTACTAAATGGAACTTCAAGAAGTCCACTAAGTGCTTCCATATTGTTAAGGTAATACAAATACTTATACTGTAAAAATAATACGTAGCTTAACTTTAAGGGGACAGGATCATAAATGAACACACAGATTTTATGTGTGGACAGAAGATACTGTTGACAATTAGTTTTGCTACATAAAAATGAAATATGGATTTTTTTCTTGCTTTCTCTTTATCCCTTCCTTCCTATCTCTTTTCTTTGAAAGACTTAAGTGAAAGATTCCATTTGATTGGGAAGGGGGAGTAGATCTTCATTTTGTAGTCACAAATTCTCCAGAGTTGACTGTCTACAACAACAACTATTTATCTACTTCATCTGCTAGATTTTTCTGTTTCATCTGCTAGATTTTCTCCTGAGTTTGTTATGATGTGATGTTTCTGTGGCACTGGCATAACCATTTCCATCTCTATTAATGAATTAGAATACCTCAAAGAATTCTTCCTTACTGCCTGCATTTTTCTAGCATCACAGTTAAAAATTCTGGTAAGTCAATGATGTCATTACTATCAACATACACTTCTTGATCAACTGAGCTTCTGCTGAATTTTGACCTCTTGACTTCATGATGCTTCCAAGTTCCTTTGTTGTGATGATGTCATTACCATCCTTATAGAAGAGGGCTTCTAGATATAAGTAATTTGTTTTTGGGTAAACCACACTGAGCAGAGGGCACAAGGGTAAGGGGCCTGCTCCTGCTGTCACCACATAAGACTCCAGCACCACTGCCCCAAAGGCAGACATTATAAAATAAATACAAAAATTTAACAATCAGATTAGCAGATAAAGTGAAGATTATATCCCAGGCAGAAAACTATTAAGGAAAGGAAAATTAATGGAGGAAAACAAATCAATCATTCAACCTTATTCGAAGACATATTTGGTACTTGAGAACATCACAGGTGAAAATCCTACTGTATCACAAGGATACTGAGGCATAGGACAACTATAAATGCAGTTATTCATCAAAATGGCACATAAAATATTTTATGTTTTCCCATGGCAACACAAAATATTTGAGGGTCCCAGTATTAGAAGTCAGAAGGTTTCATTTTTAATTGCTTAGAGAAAACTATTTTTATTTTGGATTACTACGTCTATCTGAACAAGCAATTTAAATACGGGATTAAAGAGGTTTTAAAAAAATACAAGGTCTTAAAAATTTGTCTCTCTTTCACTCCTTCTTAGAAAGCCACTAAAGCATTGTACACAATAAAAATGGCCAGGAATTTAGGGAACAGGACATCTAAACATATGAGGTCAAAAGTTAGAGAAATAAATGAAGGCGCGTTCAGGGGGAAAGTTGCATGCCTCTAAAGGTTAGCAACTACTTCAAACTGAGAAAAGCAACTGTGGAAATCCAGAAGGGATGTTTCTTAAGAAAAAGAAAAGAATTGAAAAATTGTATCTGAGAGGAATAAAACTATGAGAAATGACACTGTGTAGCTGTTGGAGGGTATAGGAAGAACTGGTCAGATGTTCAAAATAAAAAAGCATGTGGGAAAAAAAGATACAACTGCTAATTCCAGGCAAAACTGATAGCTGAGTATAATACTTCGCTCAGTACTGAACAATACTTTAAAAATATAATGGGGCTAGAGATATATCTCACTGATAAGTGTTTGCCTAGCATGTAAGAGACCCTGGGTTCAGTTCCCAGACACACACACGCACACACATTTGTAAGTGTAAATATGTATTTTTACTACATATAAAACATACTTTACATATGTATAAAATAATGACAACAGCAACGTGGTCTCAGCAAAACAATTGTATTGGGAAGATAGTAAACAGGGAAAGAGAGGGCATAAAGGAAACATTAATCCTGCTTCATCTAATAGGAAGCCACTAAATAATGCCAAATTGAAGAATTTAAAATACATAGTAATGATTGCATACATATGCATTTTAAAAAATACAGTTGATTTCACCGTATTTTTCATCATATATAATTTATGTATTTTTAAATTTTGTCTATTTTTGAAAACCTGGATTGCCTGAGTTAGGTTGGTTTGTTTTTTTGAGACAGGGTCTTGCTTTGTAGTACAGGTTGGCCTTGAACTCACTATGTAGCCCAGGCTGGCCTTAAACGCACCACAATCCTCCTGCCTCTTCCTTACATGTGCTGGGATTACAGGCATGTGCCACCTACCCCTGATTTGCCTGGGTTATAATTTTTCCTAGGACAAAGGGACATATGCCTTCAACTCCTTTTTTTCTTTTCTAAAATTTGACTACATATACTTGATGTGAGAAAGGCAGAGACTCTCCATTTCCTGTTTCAGTTAACTACGCAGTTCAAAACCACCTATATCCTTGTTTTCTACCACCCTACTCCTTAAAGCTATGAAACAAAATACATCTGTCCTGTCCATAGGTAACATGAATGTGTTAGCAATCTTAGAGGAAAAGACTAACTTGGTGCTTTTAAGTCAGAATGGCACTTGTCAACCTCAGGATGGGACAACCGGAAGGTGCTTGTTGGAAGTTCCGAGAAATTAGATACCTTTCCAGTTTTTGCCAAGTCATGAATTAAACAAATCACAACAGTGTCTTTACTTAACTGCTAGTACAACAGAGATATTTTTAACCAAATCTAACCATCAAAATAGACACTGGATTTCTTATTAAATTGTTTCTTCCAGAGAATGAAAATTATTTAATTTCTGTACTCATCCCAAACAACAAAAGGGGTTTTCTGTAAAAACATAAACCAAGATCTGTATATCCCTGCGTAAAAAACACGGGTCCTCCAACAAGGTAAGGCCAGGCCTGCAGAGCCCCTTGACCGTCTGGAAGGTCTTTCCTCTCTACTTTATATGAAGTCCTGCTTGAGTGCCTGCAGGTCCTCAGCCAAGACAGCATAGAATTTACTACATGGCACTGTTTTTTGGTGGGCCTCTGCAACTAAATAGATATTTCTTAAAGAAAAACAAACAAAACAAAACAAAACACCTATCTCACCTCTATATACCTAGTAACTCCCACACTGCATGGCACACAAAATATGCTCATCAAATTATAAGAGCGTTGCGATTATGAATCAAAGCATTACAAGCTGTGATGAATGTTTAATGGAAAATTAATTTTTACAGATAATTTTCTATAAAGTCTTTTAATCCAGGTGGTAAAATGGAGAGGCTATAATGAATCCATATTTAAAAGTAAGTACCAAATAACTAAAATAATCCATAAGTTTGTATTTCGTGCAAATCTCTAATGTTTCTGAATTATTGCCAAGCTCAAATTGAAGTAGAGCAAGTAGTGATTTTCAACACTCTTAGAGCACCAAAGAAAATTAGTAGCACTGCCTTTTCCTTGTGGCTTCTGACATCTGTCACCATGGAAGATAATCTTTTCATGTGTCAGGACAGAAGAGTTTAAAGCTGAGTCTGTTTGCCTACTATTCTGTATAAGGGAAACATGATTCACTAGAACCTAACCTAAAAAGGATAACAATTTCCAACTAGGTCTCTCAGAAGTCAGTTCAGATTTGTACTTTATTGTGTGATGTAACAGGTGTCATCTTTGCAAAGTTGAAATTCTTTATTGACTGAGAGTTTTGCAGTTCTGTCATCTGATAAAATGGATCCAGTAAGGACAAAATTAAAAAATGGAAAAGTACTTAGTATCGCAACCAAGTAACATTACAATAATACAGATGTTTTCTGGTGACTTGTTTTATAAACAGAGAAATAATCAGCAAAAATATATTTAAATATTCCATCCATTAGACAATTTGATAACATTAAAAATTGGCTTACTCCTTTAAAGTTTAATTAAGGTATCATATATATACTTGAGTATGTTTGCATCTAGACAGAAAATGGAAAGAATCTGGAACAAAAGTAACATAGTTTGATTCTGCTATTAAAAGCCTTAAAAATATGTAACTAGCCGGGCGTGGTGGCTCACGCCTGTAATCCCAGCACTCGGGAGGCTGAGACAGGCAGATCATTGTGAGTTCGAGACCTGCCTGGGCTACAAAGTGAGCTCAAGGCCAGCCTGAATGGCATAGTGAGACCCTGTCTCAAAAACAGGGCTGGGGATCTAGCTCAGCGGTCTAAGTGCCTGCCTGGCAAGCGCAAGGTCGTGAGTTCAATCCCTGGTGCCACAAAAAAAAAAAAATGTAACTAGAAAACATCACTTCAAATGTAGCAAAAACAGTCTACAGAAGATACGTTATATAATTCTCTGAGGAAATGGTTCTTTTTACATTAATCAAACCACAAATTATATTCTCTTCTGAAAAATACTTACATAGATATTCCTGGTATAGAATTAAATTGGGAATTTAAGAAAAGACCTACCTTCCAAACTAACATCTTAAAAATTACACTTCACATAATGACACACAATAGTCTCTAGTAATTTGTAGCACACAACATAAAGGCTATTCATGGTGACAAGATGGATTCTAAATGTATAAAGGGAGTTTTATATTTTTTATTTGAAAGCAATACATGTCACTTAAGTGATGTGTAGCACCATACTTACATAATAAAACTCAAAGGCATTACCAAAATTTATGGGAGATCAAAAACAATATACATACTGTCAATATTAATTATGAGGATATCTATACTTTTTTACTTTCTATTCCATTCTTTCCTGTCATAAGGGTTACATTTACTTTCCTTTTTTTTGCAGGGGGGGTTCTTTTTGAGACAAGGTCTTGCTATGCAGTTTAGGCTAGCCTTGAGCTCACTTTGATTTTTTGGGGGGTGGTACTGTGAATCGAACTCATGACCTCACACTTGTCAGGCAGGCGCTGAGCTGCTAAGCTATGTAGCCCAGGCTGGTCTCTAACTTGCAAAGATCCTCCTGCTTTAGCCTCTGGAGTGCTGGGATTACAGGTGTATGCCACCACACCCTGCTTTATTTTCCTTTTTTTTTTTTTTGGCAGTACTGGGTGTTGAACTCTTTACTTTCCTTCTTACAAAACAAAAGAATAAACAAACAAACTTGGAAATGTACCTAATGCACAATTACAAGTAAGGAGGACCAAGGTCTCTGGGCCAGGAAACAAACAAGGATGCCCTAAAAGCAGCCCCAGCTCAGGGACCCAGCAAAGAGAGGAAATCAACCAGCATGCAGGTCTCCCTAAGAGAAGGGAAGGGAGCTGGGAGGCCAAGAAGGCCAGTACTGTTAGAGAAGAGTAAAAAGAGGGAAAAGTTATCAGCAAGTGCACATGCTCTCTCAGGTGTTGGCAGTCTCCCTGCCATTTCACCACATGTATGTGAAGGAACTAAGTGAAAACAAGGAAAAGAGCTACCCAAAAAGATTCAAATGAAACACGCTCAGGGTGCACACAGAAGAAGAATTCCTGTCCCCAGAAGCTAGAGAGTGAAAACTGCATAGAGCACCTGGAAGAACTCTATCTCTAATTGGGGCAAAACTGGAGTTATACACTACTCTTGACCCACCCCACAAAGCTTAAAAGGATTGAGCTAATTCCAAGCAATATAACTGGGTCCCTTCCAAAGTTAAAGGGTATTTAGAGGAGTAAAGAAAAATGTCCAGCAACAAACAAGGTAAAATTCACAACATCAGATGCTCAAACAAAAATAAACAAAAATGCGAAGTAACATCATACAAATGAAGAAAAGTAGTTAACTGAAATGCCACAGAAGTCAGGCATGGTGGTGCACACCTGTAATCCCAGCACTGGGCAGGCTGAGGCAGGAGGACTGTTGCAAGTAAGACACCAGCCTGGGCTACAAAGTGAGCTCAAGGCGCTTCAACTGCATAGCGAGACCCTGTCTCAAAAAGACAAAAAAAAAAAAAAAAAAAAAAAGGCCGCAAAAGATGGAATTGATAAACAAGAAAATTAAAACAGCAATGATAACTGTATTCTATAAGTTTAAAAAAGCAGCATGGCTTACGTATAAATACATAAACTAGAATAATTGAAATTGAACTTATAGAGACGAAAACTTCAATACCTCAATGTGGAAAAAGAATCACTAGCATGATTCAGCAGCAGATTAAACAATACAGAAGACTAGTAAACCTGTAATTGATGAAACAGCACAAAAAGGAAAAGATTTCAGGTGGTCTAGTACATATGCAATTGGAGTTGCTGTAAAAGGGAGGGGAGATACAAAATATTTGAAGAACACAATGGCTAAGGTTTTTCCGAATTTGATAAAAATTGTAAAACCACAGATGCAAAAGGTCAAAACACTAAAATAAAAAACACAAAAGCATACCAGTCATATAATAATCAAATTGTTCAAAACCAGTAATAGACAAAATCTAAAAAGTCAGAAAAAAAAAACATATAACCTAAAGAACAAAAATAAGACAGTGAGCCGGGTGTGGTGGCTCACACCTGTAATCCCAGCACTCAGGAGGCTGAGACAGGAGGATCGTTATGAGTTCGAGACCAGTCTGGGCTACAAAGTGAGCTCAAGGCCAGCCTGAACAACATAGTGAGACCCTGTCTCAAAAACACAAGGGCCGAGGATCTAGCTCAGCAGCCTGAGCGCCTGCCTCACAAGTGCAAGGTCATGAGTTCAATCCCCGGTGCTGCTATATAAATAAATAAATAAATAAATAAATAAATAAATAAATAAATAAATAAATAAAAAAGAAAGAAAGAAAGAAAGAAAGAAAGACAGTGAGTCAGTACTTTTAACGAACTGAAAAATACTGTGAAACTAAATTCTATATCCAGTGAAAATACTTTTCAAAATTAGGCAACCATCTATTTCATGCCAAAGATTCACATTTTTAAAAAACAGTGAGGTTTCATTAAAAATAAGGCAATTTTTTTTTGCTTCAAAAGACACCTTTAGAAACTGAAATAAGCCATAGACTGTGAGATAATATTTGCAAATCATACACATAAAAGACTCGTATCCATGATATATAAAGAAATCTTTTAGAACTCAGTAAGACAAAATAATCCAGTTAATAATGGGCAAAAATGTGAATACGCATTTCACCAAAAGTGTACAAAGGCATTAATTATTAGAGAAATACACATTAAAACTCCAAGCACATTTTCAAAATGACTAGAAGATAAATGGCACGTGCTGGTGACAATGTGGTGAAGAATATTGCTGACAGGAATATAAACTGGTATGGTCACTTTGTAAAACATTAACAGTTTCTTAAAATATTAGGCAAAAACTTACCTGTCTCAGAAAAATCCTCTTATAAGAATCTGCTCAAGAGGAAAGAAAACATAGCTATAGAAAGACTTACACATGACTATTCTTGACAGAATTATTCATAATAGCCAAAAAGTGAAAAGAACTCAAATGGCTATCAAACGCTACACAGACGTACACTGTGTTTCATAACACATGGAGGAATTAAATGCATGACTACTGCACAAATAGGAAAGCACACTGCTATAACCTTCATACAGTACCCATGCAGTGGTATAACGAAGCTTAAAACTATGATCAGTAAAAATATGCTTCAGCAACAGTTTAAAAAACACAACGACTTACACCTAATACATTCTTTTTCAGGTGATGTTATTCACTGAATTAAAACAAATACAGTATGCCAGTAGCTATAAGATAGGATATATCAAAATGTGCTTATATTCAGATTTTAATTTTATCTCAATTTCATTGATAAAATAATTCCTCTTGTTGAAGACAGCAGAGAATAACATTTGGAGTTGTTTTATATTCTGTGATGATTTTTCAAGCAACAATTTAAGCTTTATCCTTTCCAATTTTAGGCAGAACTGTACCACTTTCCCCTCTTATCACCACACAATTACCCTTTTCAATGTACATTAGCCAAAGAAGATTGTTTATGATGAAAGCCATTTTGTCACCACATGATCTGACTTCTATGTGCAATTCCAAACAGCTGTTTTTATGAAACTAGAGATTAGTAATTACCAGAGCCTGGGGAGGATAAGAGGAAAAGGGCTGGGTAGATTATCAATGGGTACAAAGTCACATTTAAGAAGAAAATGTTCTCATGTTCTACTACACCTAGAATGACCACAGCTAACAGTAATGTGTATTTCAAAATAGCTGAAAAAGGAAATTTTGAATGGTGTCATCACAAAGAAATACTGAATGTTTGCAGTGATGAGCATGCTAATTACCATGATTTGATCACAGCACAATATCATCAGGTATCAGAATACCACATTGTACCCTATAAATACATATAATTGTTACAGATCAGAACAATTTTTAAATAGAAGAGCACTAGAATAAAAGAGATCACACTACAAGCATACCTCAGTAATATCGCGAGTTCATTTATAGATCACCACAGTGAAGCAAATATTCCAATGAGTTGCACAAATTGTTTCCTAGTGCATATAAAAGTTTTCTTAGGTGTGCAATAGCACTATGTCTAAAATGATGCACACCTTAATTAAAAATATTTTATTGTTAATAAACGCTAATAAAAAATGAAACTGATAACCACAGTGTTTTAAAATTCAGAATGCTACAAAGAGTCAGTAATGCTTCCCTTGTGAGAAACAAAGAAATATAAATAACAATTTTAGCCTCATACCATTTAGCTAATACAAGGTTTACAAAACTAAATAATTCTGAACTGAGTTCAATCTGAACTTGTTTAAGATTACATGCCTTATTCGGATTTTTAGAAATATAAAATGTACACTGACTGAACTACATCCACAGTAAAAACTCAAAATTCCATAACTATATTACTTTTCACTTCACTTCCCCAATATTCTTACCCTGTCTCCTAAAATTCTGGGCATTATCATAAAATGGTATTTTCAAATCGTGTGTCCTTTGGGAAATCATCTATATTAGCCAAGTACATGTAGAAAAATGTTCTAGAAAGAAAAAATTTTCAGAGAGAACCTCTACTCAGACCATATAAAAACTAACTAAAACAAGTTGGAAGTATTGGCGCAGAAAGACAGAGAACACAGCACACATTTTCATCATATCAAAAATACATCTCTCAGAATTTCCTTTTTTCTACAGCAAAGCATCTCACTAAATGGCTGTGAAGGAATTTTAAAGTAAATGTGATGTTAAAACTACTGCAATAAACTGGTAAATCAAACTGCAGCAAAAATTAGTGAGTGTGGGGGATTGCCACCATTCAAGTCAAATAAACCAAGTCTCATTTTTTTATTCCTGACAGCAGGAATGGTTTTGGAGGTTAAAAATATAAACTAAAGTAGAATTTTCTGTTTTTAATTTCACATGCTTCCAACCTCCATTTAATCATGGAAATTCTGTGATGTTTCATAACTAAAGTTCTTCTAAATAAACAATCAAAAAATTAGTTTCATTGTATAAAAGTGAAAAGGTATGTGCAGTTGAGATAAGTAACTCACAAGTTCACAAATAGTCGATACTGCATGTTATTAAAATATAAAAACAATTTACAACAAATACAGTACAGAATTTGAGAACCAAAAGGGATGTGAAAGATTGTTTATACACATCTTCATGATATGAATTCAATTACATTTGCTTATACTCACAATTCTAGGAACTTGCTGTGGCAATATTCTATAATCTGTGCTGCTCAATATTACTGACACTAACCACATGTAACTTTTTAAATTTAAATCCATTAAAGTTAAATAAATTAAAAATTCAATATCTTAGTCACACTAGCCATATTTTGAGGCAAAGAGGCACAGGTCACTGGAGGTCTCAGTACTGTGCAGCACAAAGTTTTAGATGAGTGTTTCTCATTTCTTTGATACAATGTAACACTACTATCCCACAATAGTCTATTACAATGTCTACAGTCAATGATACAATGTGACACTAGACTACAATGTGTTAACTATTCTCAAAAAGAGGAATGTTATTTGCATCAAATAAAGTATCATTTATTTCTAAGTTTTTTTAATGTATTCCTTCACCAGAATCAAAATACAAAGAAACTGTTAAAAATGTATTTTCAATGAGTTTTTTTTTTAAACCAAAATTCTAGGCTAAGCTTTTTGGTGGGTTGTTAGAAGACAGCTTGTTTTAAAAACTAGTATCTCTGAATTGTAATCGCATTTTTAACGCTTATCGTTTTGCTGGCTACATCCAGCTGAACACCAGGAGACTGCTGTTAACTCATGTATTTACCAGACTCTCAAGATCACCAAGGAAAGAGAAAGGGTCTAATAGAAAGTTAAGACAGAGAGCCTTGTATTTTAATAAACAGCTAGAAAAGAGGCATCACATATTTGGAATTCTGATTTTATTTTATTTTATTTTTCTTGTACTGGAAATCAAACTCAAGACCCTGCCCTTGCCAGGGTAGCACAGGTAGGCGCTGTATTGTTGAGCTATATCCCCAGCTGGAATTCTGATTTTAAATAAGATTTCATGCTTACTAGAAACATTAATTTTTCCCTGGTAACTAAGGAAAATCTTTCATCAAGGAGGACATAATCTCATTAGGGTCAGGATATAGCACAGCAGCATAAGTGCTTGCCTGGTAAGTGCAAGGTCCTGAGTTCGAGTCCTAGACCCAAATAATAATAATAATAATAATAATAATACTCTCATTAAACCTTCTTAACAAACTAAGCTGGCTCAATTTCACACTCAAAAGCAACAGTTTGAGAGCACAGGTGAAGGTGGGCAGCTCACTGCCAGCACTCACCACTGGTGCTGGGACACTGAACCAACAACAACTGGATGCCCCTGGAGTTTTGCCCCTGCCATTTACTAACCACAGTTACTAGTTTGGACACCACTTGCAGATATCTGAATGTCAGTGCTAGACACACTGTAAGTGCTCAATAAACACAGGGCAACTACTATTGTTGAATAGTTACACATTAGCCAAATGTTACAGAAATTAGATCTTTTAATTCTCAGCTCAAAATTAATGGGGAAATTTCACATTAAGTGAATAAAAATTGTTTTTTAACATTTCATGTACTTGTTACAGAACTATGTGAACTAAAGAACACAGTCCTTCCAAATCCATTCCCATTCTGGTGGGCAGATTAAAGATGGCCCCAGATGTCCTTGATGCTATGTACCTAGCATACCTCAACCTACTTCCATGAGGGACAGTCATGACCTATGACTATTTTGTGGTATTATTCTTATGATTTAGTTACATTATATGGGAAAGGTCAACGGGCTATACAGATGTAATCAAGGTCCCTAATCAATTGACTCTAAATTAAACAAAAGGAAAATTATCCTGGAAAGTATGGATAATTAGAAGAGGGCCAGAATATTGGCTGACTTTGAACAAGCAAGCTCAGGTAAGATCACAAGCCCCAAATGACATGCTGATGCAGGTCCCAGGAAATCCTGCATACAGGCACAACTGTGCCATGCCCAAGTTTTAATCCATGGAAACTATGCAATCATAAAATAGTGCCATTTTAAAATCTTCAAACCAGTGATCTGCTACACTGCAACAGGAAACTTACTCATTTTTAATATTAAAATATAAATTTCTATATTCACCAAGACTAAAGAGGAATATTAATTTAGCTTATAAATATGAATTTCTTTAACCTAGAGTTGGTTCTGACAGCAGTCAAGACATGAAGGTATTGTAGAATAAAACATGATCGAGACAGAAGAAACTAAAATTGAGCCTTTGTGTTTATTAGTCTGCATCTTTTCTCGAAAAAAATCAGAATATTGAAGTATGTTTTTAAACTTTTATTTTAATAAATGTTGCAGGGCCAGGGGTATAGCTCAGCACCTGCCTGGCAAGTGTGAGGTCCTGAGTTTGACTCCCAGTGCCCCACTCCCCAAAAAAGTTGCAGAATCTGTTTCCCTGATCACGCAACTCACATGTATAAGCCATACATCTGTATTACAGATTAATAGTTATAAATTACTGCAACTGAATAAGGTTGAATGTGTTTAAGTTGGCTTTTGAGCAAATACTGTATGTAGAGCAACAGTATTATTATGAGACCCAAAATGTTTTCCGATGTCTCTTCAGTAAGTGCAGAAAACTCTGCTTTGTCATGCCTATAATGTGAAGTCAGTAGCTTAAACAAAGTCAGTTCTACTCTGTGTTCCAAACCCAAAGCACACTCCTTTTCCCAGCTGGGTCTCTCAAAATGTTCACTAGCACGGACGGTACAAATCCAACAGGGTTGGATAGGTGACAACCACGTGCACTTGGAGGTTAGGAAGGGATACAGTTTTATCCTAGACTAACAGCTTCATTTGAATAGAGATTTGTATTCACATGAAGTACTTTCTGGATAATTTTGTTAATACAAGCAGAAATCTACTAACATATAAATGGTAGAATTTGTTTCTTCTCAATGTCTACTTGTGAAATAATTTGTGAATAAATCATGATACTCAATTTAGTCTCTAAGTTATAATTTCTAGAATCTGGAATGCATTTTTCCAGAAATACATTAATCGAAGTAAAATTCTCAGCCTATAAAAAATTTCCACACATAAACGGAATCTATCTGACCAGAAGCTAACTGTCCTTGTCAACAGCGCTTTCCTTTGGGGCATGCCTACTTCCTCCCACACACCTACTGTGCCAGTTGTCTGCACTGTACTCACTAGAAATGAGAGGTCCAATTCTTGGGGACTGCCTCCTTCCCTCTAAACAAGTAGAGACCTCTAGTCAGAGCAGCCATCAGCAACAACAACAAAAAAAAGCCGCCATTTTGTGGGAAACCAAATGTGCATGATCTCAATTACGACGATAGTCCTGTGGAAAGGGACCTTTATTCCCATTTTTGGTTAAACAGACAAAATTACTTGGATCATAGAGCTAGAACTGATGGTGTCAGTAGTCTAGCCCAGATCCAATTAACCTCAGCAGACTACATTATTATAGCCACTTGAGGTGGTAAGTATACTGAGATGCCAGGAGTCTTACATTCACCAACGACATTGATAAGAACAAGCACAACAGCAAAGAACAAAAGCTAAACATGCGGGGAACTATCTGAGGTTCTACTACCAGAGAAAATAATGATCAAGAGGATGAGAAAGATGAAGAAAAAAAGAAAAAAAAAAACAACTAAATTTACATTTTTTCCTTCTAAAACAATCTCCAGTAAGAATTTACATTTTTGTTCAGGGGCAAGAATAGTCCATTAAGACAAAATGATTACTATTTTCTTCTCTAAATTTTTCACATCTTTATTTTACATTTTTCACACATGGATTTGTCACCACTAACATACATTGTCAATTTCTCTCTTCCCCTCATTTTTGTAAGATAATGGCAAAATGATCAAAATATTCAAATACTTGCATCATCTTACAAGAGTCAGTTCTAAAATTAAGATCCTAGCTATGAAACAGGGCTGCTAAATAACAGTTTAAACTAATCATTGCCCAGGTAATATGCAACAGTCAGGATAAGGCCAATGCAAGGTGCTGGCTGGATAGGAAGATGGAACCTACTCACTGCAGATGCAGCTGCAGCACAAGAACCCTGCACTCCCAGTCCAGTGGGCAGAGAACGAAAGGCAGGGACTAGGAAAAGTCCCTGGTAATCCAAAGGGGAAAACAGACCACACATTCCTAGGTCATAACAAACTAACAGGAAACAAATTCAATGGCCCCAAAATCTGCAACCCTGAACTTTGCATACATCTACTGCAAAGATTATATATATATATATATATATATATATATATATATATATATATAGAAAATTCTTGGTCCCAGCTGCTCACATCTACTACATAGGGAACAAACTATGCATGTATCTGTATACAGATGGAAAAAATAACTGTTATGAAATATTCACTTGAAAAGTAATTAAGTCTAGCAATTGAAAAGTTAACCTTTCAAAATACAAAAATCACTGTGCAGATTTGAGATTAACACGTTTGGATGTCCTCTGGTGCTTATTACAATTTATGTAGAATCTCTTCTACATTGACATGGGTTGTTTATATATGTTTCATTTCCTACAAGCTAAAATAAAAAAGAACCAAAGGCTAATTCTTCCCAAATACCAAATACAAAACCTTTATGGGTTGCATATAAGATTTAAACAGACCTTAGCAAATATTGCTAAAATATTTATGAAAACCAAATCTTTTCAAGTATGAAAAGCCATATGCCAACTTAGATTAACCTTCGAAAATGACTTTAAAATGTATCTATTTTTGTAAATCAGAAATAATTTCTAACTTAACTTCTATTCACAGAGACTCACATATACTATACCATATAATATACACATAAAATATACTATCGTAAAAAAATTTAACAAGTATCTCAACTAACCCTATCCTAATTTTTTCTGCATAAAATACCAAACTAGCCTGTCTGAAGTCTTAGCACATAAGCCTGATTTTTCTTAAACAAGGGAAGAAATCAGCAGGATATTACATTTCAAATGTCAAAACTGGACTATTAGCTTCCATTTGGCTATTATTCCAATAAGCAGAGTGCTCTCCAAGATATTCCAGCAGATACCAATAAATCCTGAAAATGATTCTTAGCACCTGTTTTGCTAATGTCCTACGAATAGAGAAAAGCTGGCTCAGCATTTGTGCTATATCCATTCAAATCACACACCAATAATGTTAGCAGAAGTTCTGGTTGCCCTGACAGCTCCCAATCCGCCTAAGTCCAAGGTCACAAGATCATATAATACACAGTTAAGTCCAGGACAGCACCAAGCTGTGAAACATGAGGATAGGACCCTACAAGTGCAGTTCAGGGACTTTCTCTGTGACTACTTCAGGAGTGATGGAGGTCCTGAGGCACACACAAGAGTGAAGCAGAAGGAACTTCTCATGAAAGGGCTAATAATCACCTCCTCTCCGTAACCGTGAGGACACATTAAACTAAAGCCAAAGAGGACAGAAACTACCTCCAGAAGTCAAATTCAGCTCATGCATAGGTTAGGCTCAAGTACAAGCCTCCCTTCTCATAAGCGACCTTGTAAGCACATTAAAAATTTCTGTCTTACAAGATAAACATGCCATGACTTCAACAAATAACGAGAATTGTTTGTTTTGTTTTGAGAAAACATACTTATTCCTCTTATCTTCTATGGTTTTGATTTTTAAAGTAGCATTTGATCATTCTTAGTAAATACCAATCAGAATTTTTAAATGACTACCATTATGAATAATAAAGATCATTATAACAAAGAAGATAATTCAAAAATGCAAGAACTGACCAGTATGTCAAGGATCTGACTGACCTCACACTCAAGATCTGCCTGCCTCAGCCTTCTGAGTGTGCACCACACCCAGAAGGTTCACAATTTTCTTAAATATGCTTACTCATATAGATGTTAGGAAATCATTTAAAATGCTGGTACAGAACTATGTTTGAAAAAAGAGCACGTTAAATTTCTCAAATTATAAAACAGAATATAGGATATGACTTTTTCTAAGAGAAATTAATAATTCATGAACACACAAAGACAAAGATACAGAAAATAGTACTCATCTCATCTTTATAATATATATACATATATATTAACTTTATGATCAGGATAATCAGTAAAGTTCTTTTTTTAAACCAAAAACTTTTACCACTGAGCGAAGTTTTTTCCTGTTTCTTAATCAAGTTCCTTACTTGATGCAAGACTGTAACACAATTAAATAAAATATAGTTAACATAAGATCTGAATATAAATAAATTTTTAACCCACTAAAACACACCCTACCAAAGTAAATTCTGATAACACGATACTTCTAAAGAAATAGGCACAGGCACAGACTTCTAAAAAATGTTTCTAACCCAGGTGCTATGTGGTGTATACCTGTAATCCTAGCATTTAGGAGGCTGAAGCAGGAGGATTGCTGTGAGTTCAAGGTCAGCCTTGGCTAGATAGCTAGTTCAAGACCAGCCTGAACTATATGGCAAGATAGTTAAGTAAATAAATAAATAAGATCACTTTTCTAAAATTTAAAAAAACTTGAAAACACTAAAAAGTTTATTTTAAAATTTTAGAACTACAGAAATCTGAATTTACTGCTAAATTAACATTTTATATTTTAAAATCTTGTATTTTACAATATTTTAAGAGTCTAAATGTATATACATACATTGAAACATCATATGGTACCCCATAAATATACACAATATGTGTGTTCATTTTTTTGAAGTATTTGTATGTACATATAAAATTATTATATAAAACAAAATAGTTCATTCTAGTAAACATATGACTAGGGATATGGGAGAATTGACTTAAGTTTTCAGAACAAAGAATGGTAGGTTTTCCCCACTCTGATGTTTCTTACTCCATTTTGGAATACACCAAATATTAATTTTTCTTTTTAAAAAATATATTCCTAAATAAATAAAACACCAATCATTGATAAGATCAGAGACATTCCTTAGCTCTATGTACCCACCCACATCCATCTTAACAAACAACCAGGAAACTCTAGCTGTGTATCAATTTTACAGGTGACAGGACACAACAGTTTATTACACACAGTGCCCCTCCTGGAATAATCTTCAAGTATTCCTGATACCAAAACCAGGCTTCCATCAAGCAATTACTCAAATGGAGACAAAGACCAAGTGCAGCTACATGTGCTGGCCCAGTGGGAAACAGAACAGGTCATGGGGTTCAGAGGTGTCAAACTGTACCAGGTGGAGACAAAAGATACTGTAGAGCTGGGTGGAATACACACAGTTGGCATTTCATCACTTCCCCAACGGTAGTCCTGCTGGTGCCTTCTCTCCATGTCCCTTCCAACCGATCCCTAGGGATCAAACCCAGGATCTCACATTTACTAGCCAAGCACTCTACCATTTGAGCTACATCCTCAGCCCAATTTCTTTCATTTACTCTCCAAGCTACACATCTCAAACTGCCCAGAGAAGCATCAGATTTTCAAAATGATCTGTACAAAGACCTGGTCCCTGACAGAGAAATGTAAAAATTGCTTAAGTACTTGGTTTCTATTAAGTAGCCCCTAATGTACTGGGCACTGGGTCACAGTATAGCACACATATCATGAATAATCTAAGTATACTGGATTATAGAAGTTTTTCACTGTAGTAAGCAACACAGGCTTACATGGAAACTGAGGGAGGAGTGTGGAGTTTGTGGGATGTTTCCTTTTTTCTTTATTTCTAGGAAGGTGGTTTCTTTCCTTTCCCATGAGAACACATGAATCTTCAAATTAAGAATCAGTGGTTAATCTTGCAACTGTTATTTTTCTTTATAACACAGTAAAAAAGTAGACCATGTCAAAATGCTTTCTTAAAATGGTACCATGTATGATACAGGTATGCACTGAGTTTTACTCTGCATTTCTAGTTGTTCTATCACATACAATGTTCGGGAAATTCTGCTTCTTCAAAAAACCTTTCTCTAAATTCATGCTTTAAAAAGAATGGGAAAACTTTGTGTGTCTATAATCCTAAAACTGTGTGCCTCTGCTAACTTTGGACCCTATCCTGGTTGTTTCTCTTTACTTGCAGAGAATTTGGGGTTCTTCATTTGACAAATTTCCTCTAAGTACATGAAAATACAGTGCAAACACTAGTAAAGAAATCACTGCATGAATGTTTAAATCTTTTGCAAAAGCTGCAGAATAAAAAGTGGTTCTATGGAATGCACAACCAAACCTCTACAAAGGAAACACTGTTTACTCAAAAACATAAACACTATCTTTAAGGGCAACACTTTATCCATAAAACAAAGTTTATGTACATTATTTTTCACTGGTTAAATTAATATAATTATGAGATGAAGATACACTTTTACTTTACTATAAATTAGAACACATTATTTTAAGAAGAGTAGTCCACATATTGGTGCCCAGGGTATGAAATATGAGCCAATGAAGGGCACTGTCACAAGAAAGGGCTCATGCCATATCATACAGGTAGCCTGATTCCTCCATCAAAATAAAAAAACTTCTGATCTTCTTTTTAAGTAAAGAAAATTAGGAATGGTAAAGGTAAATGAAACATCACTTTAAAATATAAACAACTGGGCTGGTGATATAGCTCAGTGGCACAGCACCTGCCTGGCAAGTGTGAGATCATGAGTTTGATTCTCAGTACCAAAAAAATAAATAAAATAAAAAATAAAATAAACACAACAGTCATTTAGATTGCATAGAATGGTCTGGGTCAAATCAAGAAGTAGACAATACTCAAAGACAAGTTTTGGGCTGGGCATGGTGGCACATGCCTCTAATACCAGCTACTCAGGTAAGCAGGAAGATTGGAAGTTTGAGGCCATCCTGAGCAACTCAGTGAGACCCTGTTTCAAAATTTAAAAAACAACAGGAGTAGTGATAGTGGGCATTCTTGTCTTGTTCCTGATTTTAGAGTAAAAGCTTTCAGTTTTTGACAATTTAGCATGATGTTGGCTGTGGGTTTGTTATAGACGGCTTTTATCAGATTTGAGAGAAAAACCTTCTATTCCAATTTTCTTTTAGGACTTTCATCATGAGTTAGTGTTGGACTTTGACAGATGCTTCTTCTGTGTCTACTGAGATGATCCTATGGTGTTTGTTCTTGTTTCTATTAATATGGTATATTACATTTATTGATATGCATATGCTGAACCACCCCTGCACCTCTGGCATGAATCCCACCTGGTCATGGTATATTATCTTATTGATGATTTGCTGTACTCCTGTTCAGCATAGTTCTGCAAAAAACAGCCAGAGCAATTAGACAAGAGAAAGAAAGAAAAGGAATGTGGATAGAAAAGGAAAAAGTTAAACTATCATTATTTGCCAATGACATGATACTCCACACAAAAGACCCCAAAAATCCCACCAAAAATCTTCTAGAATTAAAAATCAAATTCTATAGTGTAGCAGGATACAAAACTGACACCCAAAAATTAGTAGAACTCCTGTAAAGGAATAACAAACTCACTAAGACAGAAGTCAAGGAATCAATACCTTTCAAAATATAATCAAGAAAAAATGAAATACTTGGGAATAAAACTAACAAAGTGAAAGACTTTTATATTGAAAACTACAGTACTTTAATAAAGGAGATCAAAGAGGATATCAAAAAATGCTCTTGAATGGGCTGAACCAATATACTGAAAATGGTCATATTTTTAAAACTGTTATACAGGTTTAATACAATACCAATCAAAATATCATTAGCATACCTCACAGAACTAGAGAAAACAATCCTAAAATTCATTAGGAACCAGAAGAGACCTAGAATAGCAAAAGCAATTCTGGGCAACAAAGGCAAGGAAGGACGGGCACCAGAAGATATATTACAAAGCTATATTTGAAGATATATTACAAAGCTACTATGATAAAAACAGGATGATACTGGCAAAGAAACAGACCCAAGGATCAATGGAAGAGAAGATACAAAAACAACCCCAAGCAAACTCAGCTAATTTATCTTTGACAAAGGAGACAAACACCTTCAATGAAGAAAGACAGACTCTTTAATAAATGGTGCTGAAAATCTGGCTTTCCACATGCAGAAGACTGAACCTAGACCCATATCTTTCACCATGCACTAAACTAAAATTGAAATGGATCAAAGATCTAAATTTTAAAACTGAAACACAAAAATCTGCTAGAAGACAGAATAAGCACAACTTTAGAAGACAAAGGTGTAGGCAAAGGCTTTGTGAACAAAACTTGAAACACAAACAAAATGCTACAAAGAATCAACAACTACAATCCTATCAAATTAAAAAGCTTTCACACAGCAAAAGAAACCACCAACAGAGTTAAGAGTCAACTCACAGAAAGAGAAAAGGTTTTTACCAGCTACTCCTCAAAGGACTAACATCTAGAATATGTAAGGAACTTAAAAAATCAACTCCCCAAATTTAAAGTCCCAATCCAAAAATGAGCATCTGAAATTAATACACACTTTTCAGATGAAGAAGTACAAAGAGCAAATAAATAGGAAAAAAATGTTAAACATTACTGGTCATTCAAGAGATGCATATTAAAACACTGAGATTTCATCTAACTCCAGAAAGAATGGGTATTATTAAGATACCAACCAATAACAAATGCTAGCAAAGCTGCAAGGAAAAAGTAATGGTTCCCTATCGATAATGGGAGGGTAAATTGATACAACCACTATGGAAATCAGTATGGAGTGTCCTCAAAAAACTAAAACTAGAGTTTGCATTTGGCCCAGCTGTGTCCCTTCTAGGTATCTTACTGAAAGGTTAAAAGCATCATGCCACCATGATATATCCATACCCATGTTTTTAGTAGCACAATTTATAACAGCTAAATCTTGGAAACACCCTGTTTGCTCTCCAACAGATGAATGGATAAAGAAAATGTGGTATTTATATACAATGGAGTACTACTTTGCCTTAAAGAATGGTAAATGAATCATTTTTAGGTAAATGGTTGCACCTTGAGCCCATAATGTTAACTGAAATAAATCAGATATGCAAGTTTAAATATCATGTTATTTCTCTTGTGTGAGAAACCCAAAGAGTAAATAAGGAACGAAACAAAGGATAGATACTGGGAAGTAGGAAAAACATGTTCAAATGGGAAGGGGAACAAGGGAGGGAGAAGAGGAAAAGGAAGGGAAATGGGATTAAAAAAGAGAATAGAAGAGAAAAAGTGGAAGCAAAACTTTTGTTAACGGGGAGGGGAAGGAAGTTGAAGGGAGGGCAGGGCAACAGGAAAAAAAGAATTAAGACATAACATGTATAGGTACAAATCCCCAATGATGAATGTGATCATTACAAGTGGCAAATATACACTAATGAAAAAGAAGAAGAAAAAGGTTAGGATGTAGTTCAGTGTTTCCCAGAAGTTAATTCTACGACCCCTACCCTACAGAGAAGAAGAAAAAAAAATACTGTTTTAGCCAGGGTTTACAAGGAAAAAGATTTAATTCAGGACACAAAATTTATAGGATTATTTTATAATATTCACTCAAAGAGTCATATGCAATAGAGTTGGGAGACCTGTCTACACACTAGAGATCCAAAGAATCCAGCCGAGTGCCTGGATCCCATGGGAATGTCCTGCACAAGTCCCGTTAAAGACCTACAGCTCACGGCAGTGACCTCCACGAATTCAGCTGATGGCATAGAGCTCACGACAGTCTCATTGAGGATCTGCACTGGGAAGGCCCAAAGTCTGTGCAGTGGGAGGAAGGATCTGTGCTGGCAGGCTGAAGGATCTGCACTGGAGCCTGGAAACAAAGCTCAGCGTAAGGTCCAGGGCTCCCCTGAGAAGAACTGTAGCCATCCTCAGTGACAGCGAAGACCCGTGCTCCTCCAATGATGAGAACAGCCAAGCTAGTATCAGAAAAACCAACGTGGCAGCCTTCTCCAGGACAATCGGCAGCACACAATCTTCCCTTTTACTTCTCTTTTTATGCTGTAGGCAACGATCCTCAGGTGGGCCATCCACACCTAGCACCACACTGATTCAGCTTAGCTGGGTGTTACAAGTTGACCATTCGTTAATCCACCACAAAAACTTAATGAATTTAATCAGGAAACTTGGACAACCACACTGCAAACCAGAGAAAAAAGCAGGATTGTGCAGATCTTTCTCTTGCTATGACATGGGTTAACTACTAATCATATACAACAAACATATTTAAATCCAATTACTTAAATACAGAATGACCAAAAATTGAATATTTTTGTCAGTTTTTATAATTAACAAGAAATATAAAAATGAAAATTTTATCAAATTTATTCAATACAAGAATTGACTAGTTGAAATGACACCTGCCTGAGTGATGCTCAGGATAGTACATAAATGTGATGCCAGAGTCACACTTGTGGTAAACTGTTAAGTGGTTAAACAGTGGCATAAATTTTAATTTTTTGTAGTGCTGGGGATTGAGCCCAGAAGCTTTCTGCATACTAGGCAGGCACTCTGACACTTAACTACAAACCTAACAGATTTTAGTGTGTTGCTGGGACAGGTAGAGATAAATCTGAGTTTTTAAAACGGTATGTATTTAAAGAGAAGAACTCTGACTCAAAGAATAATTCAATGTTACCACTGTCACCTTTTGTAAAGACTTCTCACAAAATTCTACGTGAACTGCTAAAATTTTACTGTAATTTTTTAATAAGACACTATATTTGTCCTTTCACGAGACTGTAAGAATAAAACCCTACATATGATGACAACAAACATCTCAGATCTTCTCTAACAGGATGAAGTAATGATCATGTTCTTCCAATCACCCTTCATGGACATAAATAAAAGCACAGTGGTATTATCCGACCCACCCCCATTATAAAACAACACAAGCCAAATATTCTTACCAATAGAGGATAGCATTTCATTCAAACTGTATTGTTCCTAAGCAAGTCCCACAGTTTCATTTAATAACTTAGTCCCAATCTTATTAACAAAATATGATAATTAAACAGCTTTCTAACTTATAAAAGAGTATTCAAATGCACAGCATTTATTCACTAAATTGGTCAATGGGCCATGTCAAAACCTACAATGGATTAAAAAACAACTCAATATCTAAAATATATCTGCTCCTCAATCTTCTGTGTACTAATATAGGAAATTTAAGTGCTAGTTCAGAATGCACTGCCAATCAGTGATTTACATGCCAGGAACTTGAAAGTCTTAATAAAAGTACACTGTTATTTTGACCAAAAACCAGTTTGTATTTAGAGCTTAAATATTTAGCATCCATAATGTAGAACTGCACTGTCTAATATGGTAGCCACTAGTCACATGTGGCCATTTTAATTTAAATTTACTCCCACTAGTCATAATTTAATGCTGCACAGTAACAGTGAAAGTAACTAACATATTGGACGGTACAAACATTTTTCCATATATAAAATTCTATTGGATAGTGCTGACCTTGAATATCCAAAAGGCCCTGTCACATCTGATCAGCCCTCAGTACCCAAGAACTAATTCTGCATCCATGGATTCAACCAGCCACAGATGAAAAACATGAAAAAATAACTGTTCATACTAAACATGTATAGACATTTGTCCTATTCCCTAATTAACAAAAATAAAAAAATTACCTACATATAGCATTTACATTGTACTAGTTGTGATAAGTAATGCAAAAAGTATTTAAAGTATATCAGAAGATATGTATAGATACATCGTATACATGCACTACACCAATTTACATAAGGGACTGGAACGTCCATGAATTTTTGTTTTCCACAGTGGGCACTAGAACCAATCCCCCACAAATATTGAAGGACAATGGTATTTTTTCCTACAAATATTATGAACTGGGCAATATTACACAGTTAAAATTCACTCATATATTTTTCCTTTTGGGAGAGGGTTAAAATACAGAAAATTTCAATGAAATTAAAAAAAAAAGATTTCAATAAAATAAGAACCCAGTCATCCTTCACTCCAAACTCAAGTCAAAATTGCTAGCAAATTAGAAAGGCTTCAATGATTACCAGTTTTAACAGGGCTTCCTGATGACCAAGGAAAAGAGTACTCCTGCTACAGACCATGTCCAGAAGAAAATTCTCTACCACTCCAAGAGTCAATACTGGTCAGAAGCAATTTTTTTTCTAATCTATAAAACTTACACAGAATTTTAATTTGTAAGTGTTCTACCAACTATCTCCAAAACTCGCTGAAACTGTGGTTAGTAAAGAAGGGGTAGCGGCAATGAGTAGGTAGAAAACTTACAAGTTCAAGCAAAACTGTGTGCCTACCCTCCACAAATATATGAAAAGTTCTGGGACCCATCAAAATAGAATGTCTTTCTTAAGTGCAATCTTCCCAAGTACTAAACCCCAAGTGTATGTCTTCCTTGCTATTTAGATTCCAAGAACAGACTAGGCAGTTTTTACATACCTAGGACCCAGTACCCTTTTCAGTACTGGTCAACTACAGGGCAGGGCAGTAGGCAATGGATGGTAAAGCATGGGACATTTATTTGTCAGATACACAGGTAAATACAAAAATGAGGAAAAAGTAGAGGAGGCCCCTGCCTCTACTGTCTGCTGCCTCCAGTGACCATCTTAGCAGAAGAGACCACGGGGCCTCAGTGACTGACAGCCCTTTTCCCTAAAATCCTAGGCCCCTCAAAAGGAACGCTTCATTTCAAAGACCCAATGACCACGGGACAGTATCTTTGTGTGACACTGGACATCTAGATGTTTCTAGGAACCACCTAGAGATGCACACAGGTTTTCCATCTTCTGTTAATGTTTTATATTGGCTGTTCCTCCTGGATTCAAGAAGAAACTGAGGCCTACTAGCAAATGTGGTTGTACCAGCTACCTTGAAAGGTATATAAAATTTGGTTAAAGATTAAAGTATCAATAGCAAATCATATAATTTTCAATTATTATAGAGCCTTTATACTTATTATTTCATTAGAAAAGTCATGCATAATCCAAAAATTCATTAGAAAAGCCATGAATAATTGAATAGAACAATACTATGGTTCTAATTGTTCTGGATTCCAAAACAACTTGCCTCTGACAAAGTCTCTTAACAGAGTATTATGGCTGATATGTAATATACAACCCAGAACATGTAACAACTCTAGTTTTGCTCTATCTGGATGAATGGCACTAAGTTGAATGTCCAAAAGCTCTGTATCTAGCCTACTTAACTTTTTATATTAACAACTATTACATGTATTAAATACAGCACATACCAGATTCAGGACCCTAATACATGTTGGCAAGGTTGAATGATGACCAGGAATAAATCAGACAACACTGAGTAAGAATAAATGTGAAAACTGTACTTCAGTTCAGATAGAGGATGGATGAGATGTGCTCCTTAAAAGCAATACCTGTCAGAGCAGCAGGACTGTAATGCTGCTGCTTTAAAATCTGGCAGTCTCTGTCTACTTTCATAACTCACGTCATAACGTCAGGGTAGTAGCAGCTCTACCAACCATATCTCTCAGTTTGGTTGCAGAAATCAAATTTGGAGGAGCTTACACAAAATCCAATGCATCAAAGAACTGAAAGTGAAGTGGAAACCAGACCTGTGGCTCATGTCTGTACTCCCAACTACTTGGGAGCCTGAGACAGGAGTGTAGCTTGAGTCCAGGGACTGGAGGCCAGCCTGGGAAAACAGCAAGACCTACTCTCTTTAGAAAAAAAAAAATGAGAAAAACAGAAAAATAAGGTGATACAGGGACTTGAAATCACATAATGGGGAAAACAGTTAAAAGAACTTGTAAAAACTTAAGAATAGCCATTGCACAGAATAGGAATTTATATTTATTTGATATGGTTTGGAAGACACGAGTAGAACTAAATTCAAGAAAACATTTCAAATAAATACAGGATGGATTTCCTGCACAATTTAAATTTTTTGTTGTTGTTTTGGTTTTCTGAGACAGGGTCTGGCTATGTAGTTCAGACTAGCCTTCAACTCACTATGTAGCCCAGGCTGGTCTCAAACTCACAGGGATCGTCTTGCCTTAGCCTCCCAAGTGCTGGGATTACAGGCATGTGCCACCACACCAAGCCTAAACAATTTAAATTACTATCACTAAAATCTTCATGAAATAATAAATTATGTATCACAATGTATTAAAATGATGTTAGAAGCAATTTATGTATCAGATAGGCAAGGATCTATATATACTACCTCTTAAGATTCACTATTTTCTTAAATGAGAAAATAATCACAAATCTAAAAAAATCATAAGTACATGGTTTTAGACCACACAAGTTTCATTAGTGAAAGAATATTTCTTTGAAAGTTACATCAATCTTTTCAAAATATCCCATAGTTCCTCACGACTGTGTACTGTCTTTCCTTTTAGCACTCACATGAGCATGTACAAAAAAGGTACAAAGTAGGGAATCTGAATGAAAATAAACATCTTAAAGTTACTGCTGCAATTCATAAGAGAAAGACCAATCAATCAATATTATTATAGATACAATTTTTTTTGTGTGTGGTTTTTTGAGACAGGGACTCTCTATGCAGTTCAGGCTAGGCTTGAGCTCACTTTGTAGCCCAGGCTGGTCTCGACTTTACAACGATCTTCCTGCCTCAGCCTCCTGAGTGCTGGTATTATAGGGGTGCGCCACCACACCCGGCTAGATACAATTTCTGTAAAAGAATTTTTAATATTATTAATGCTCAATTTCTTAGAATCTTGTCTCTTCTGAAACTGTTAGATCAAGCAGATAATGGGTTAAGTCCAAAAAATAAAGAAGCAACAGAGCAAAGCTGACTGCATGTTGGAAAAAGCCTATAAAATGTTACAAGCAAAACAGGAAAGCCTATGTTAATAATGCATAAACCAAAAGAGAAAAAAAGCTACCCATTTAATGGAATAATGCTTTTATCTTTGCAGTTAAAATGAAATAAACCATGACTATTAATCTAGTAAGACCATGTAAAAATGCAATTTTTAAACATTTACTAAAAGGGGATAGTTCAGTAACCACTCTAAAAATCAAGGCCTTGTGTACAGCAGCGTTTAAATGCTAAATACCAATCTCCTGTCTGTGGAGGCCATTACCCACCCTGTCACCATAGCAACACTAACAGTATGCCTGACTTCAAAGACAAAGATGTAATTTCAGACTTCCAGCAGCCAGAGGGAGTGGTAAGAATATTCTACCCAGGCGGTGTCAGCTGATGATAAATTACAAAAATATCCAGGAAGGTTATGAGGTGGATTGTACCACATATTCTCATATTCCTGGGGGGGAAGACTCAAACACACCAGAAGACAGCAAAAGTAAAACAAAAAGTAAAAAACAAAGAATCTCAACAGAGTACAGTTTTTTTGTTTGTTTGTTTTTGTTTTTTAAATTACATAGTACGGAGTTCAACCTCCTTTTCTCTCATTCCCAGGAGAAAATAAAAATAGTTTTCACCATTTCTTTTCTCATTCAAATTAAAGTAACCGAAGATCTGCTTGAATGTTCCAAGGGACTTGCAGAACCACTTCTGTAACTGCTATCTTTGTGAAATTCCAGCATTTGTCAAAGCGTGTTTTATGGACAAGGAGCCAACTCAGGCACCTGGCACTCTCCTGCCAACCACCCAACGTTGTCTCAGCATACTCCAGTTATGTTTTAAACTCTCAGAAGAAAAAACACTAAAAAATAATTTGACGATTGCTAAGTTTTTGTACTTAACACTGTTAAGTCAACTGTTAAACCCAGACAGTGCTGTTTCACAATGATGCAGCTCAAGTTTTTAAAACAGGAGTTACAGGTTGAGAGTGCCCCAAAGCCTGAGCAAGGAATTTTCCCCAAGGATACCAACCACAAAAGAAATAAGGTGCAGTTAAAGTCTTTTTGACGAGTCTCTGGAGGGATGAATTACCAAACTACAATTTTCTTTTGCTTGAAGTTAGTTATCAATGATGGGCCAACAGATGAACATAAGTAGTCTTACTGTATTTCCTATTGTTTTATAAAAATATAAAGTATAAAAAATTTCTGTTCAATTCTATTTTATGGTTTGGGGCTCAAAAAAAGGTTAGTTTCCCTACCACAGCAGGAGCAAGACTGCTGCCCTTTTCAAGGATTTGAAGGGTGACCTACTCATCTCTATTCAGGAAAAGTTAGTTGTGGATTTAAATTAGAGAGCTGTTGTCTCTCATCCCTGCTGGGTCACTGGCCAGCTGCCCACATGCAGTCTCTGAAGAATAAGACACAGTAATCAAAATATACCTGGAGACTGAGTTTCCTCCATGACCAGTCCTGGGGAAAGAAGGTGGGGGTGGGGGAAAGATCAAGCCAACTTTAGCCTTCCTTCCTGAGAAATTCCTGAAGAAGGTGAACCTATTATAGATGGGCATTTTTCTCCTAGGAAACAGAACTCCAATTCTTTGACACATCCAAGTTAAAAGGTTCATTAAAAAGAAAGCGTATAAGTCTCACTGTAGATAAAAACAACAAGAGTTATACCTATTAAGTCATTAGTGGAATGCCTGCACTGTAGAATGCAAGCCATCACTAGCCTCATCAATTAATTTTAAGCCATAATCTTATAACCCAAAGGTTAGCAATCTTTCCCCAATAAAACAAAGATAGAAAAATGACAAAACAAAATGCTACCCACACATCTACCTCTCCAAACAAAGAAAAATACATTTATGAAAACACTGTTTACAACTCAGCTAATCTTTACTAAATGGGTTTTTATCCTGGTACATATTTGACGCTTATAAAATAAGTTTTTTTTTCTTTTTTTTCCTATAAAGTAAGTTTTTACATACTACTGTGAAATAAAAATGGGTTCAATAAACTACTCCTTTGGACAGAATTTGTTAGATTTATAATTTTGACAGTTAAAATAGTTAAGCAAGTTATAGAAAAAACAATCATTCATTTATGTGACAGGACCTAATTTAGGCTTTGAATAATCATCCCAAATAACATGAAATAACTTTTTAACACTATATTTAAAAACCCATATTTTGGCATCATTGTTCATTATTTTCACAGGAGTATTTTATATGTTTCTTTATAGAGTATTTTCTTTTACACGATAAGAAAAAATGATATTTCTTCCTTATAAATAATTATGTGACCTCAATTTTTACCACAGTAGTTGGGAAGGCAGTCTTAAAGTTAATAGTCAGTCATGGTAACTGCATTATCATGCTTCTTTCTTTTTCAAAATTTTTATCAATTATAATCTACTTGGAGTAGTCTTTGTTTACATAATATTTTGCTATAGGTCAATTCAAGATTT
>RJWT010004864.1:0-32244 GCA_004365215.1 Cuniculus paca
TCTGCTGAATTTCACGAGCCTTGGGAAGGAGAAGGGCTCCGCTGTGGGGGGACGGAACTGGACAGAAGCAAGGAGAGGACACCCAAGGGCTCTGCAGCGGGAGCTCATTGGCACGGCATTCAGCTCAGCTCTCTGATGTGTTCTGTGCCATCCCCTTGATTCACAGCCCCAGTTTAAAAAAAATGATTTAGAGAAGCTTCGCAGCACACAGACGGTGGCCGTAGAGTAGCTCCGTGGTAGAGCACTCACCTGGCATGCACAAGGCTTCGGTCCAGCACCAAGCACTAAGGGGGAAAGGGGGAAAACAAAGTCAGACACAGAGATCCCTGAGATGGAACCTCCGAGTTGACTGAGTCAGTTCTGCCTCACAGGTATCATCCTCCATGCAGAGACGGCGGTGCTGGATGTGCAGGGTCGACTCAACCAGAGTCCTGTGTCGCACTGCTGTATTAGTTTCTTGTTTACTGCTGTCACAAGCGATCTGAGAGGTCATGGTTTGAAACAGCGGTGATTAGTAGTCCTGTACCTCCAGAGAAGGGAAGTGCAGAGTGAGTCAGTGACCCCAGAGGTGTCAGCTGCCCTGCCCTTTTAGAGCTGTTACAGGGAATCGGTTTCTTTTCCCAGCATCTGAACACCCCCACACCCCTTCCTCCTCACTCTTCTGTTCGTAAAGCCAGGGGCACAGCATCTCCTCTGCTCCCTGAATGCTCGGCTTTTGGCCTCGCATCTAATGTACCTGACCAACCACCCCCTTTCCATACCTCGAATCCTCCCAGGTAAACCAAGATCACCACCGTCTTCATTCTGACACTCAGCTCTGCAGATCCCTTTTACCATTCAAGGCAGCACTCTAAGAGATGCCACAAGGTAACACACGGGCATCTGGTGGGGGAGGCAGCAGCCACTCTGCTACTGGTTACATTTTAAATGAATTGATGACACTGGTTAAAACATAAGGGAGAAGCCACCAACAATGCATGATTTTTAAACTACAAATTAGACCATTTAAATTGTAACCATTGATGTACTCTTAAATCCATGATTATCAAACTGTATTTTCATTTTGCCTGTGACTCCCTCTCTGATCCACTGCTACCTTTGTTAAACACTAGGCAAAATATAACCATAATGCGCTGCAGTAGCTTATCTTAAGACTGCCTCAGTTGGAAGATGAGAGCTGGGGTTTAACTGCAAGGTGAGACTTCTGCCTTCTAAGCAAGAAGCACAGGACGAAGCCATGACTGTGAGAATGTGCCCATGTTTGTGAACGGGTGCATACATGGAAACCTGCAGTTTGGGAAATCGGATGATAATATTTCTTACTCTATAGGGAATAGAAATAAGCATCCCTACACTGGAATGTGTGAATGAACACTACACGGTAGCTTTTATTTAGATTACATGTAAAAGAAACATGCATATCCTCTCTTCTTATGAACTCTAACATGATAAATAAAATTTATATGCAATAACCCTTATTTTCTCAAGTGAGGAGTCAGAGCATCTGTTTCCAAAATTCATTAGCGACTAAATTCTCCAGCATCTTGGGATTTCCTAGACCTAATAATGTCACACTTCTCTAAATGTAGTTCTCCACCCTTTTTCAGAGTATTCCCAGCTCAGCGGAGGATTCGCCCTGTCCTTATGTGAGTGATAGGGTCCAGGACAGCAAAGGCTGATTGGGCCTCACTGTCTGCTGAAGCACCACCCGCACCGGCGTCCTGCACACATGAGTAACTGACCTCACCCACACTGCCGCACTGGCTGGACTTGGCACACACGCTGTCTACAGCAGGCAGCAGGCAGCACGACTCCCTGCGCTGAACGTCAGGGCCCACGCGGTAAGAAGTGTAAACTCCAAACCCCCAGCACCTCAAGTCCTCAGTAGAAAGAAACAAGTCGTGAAGCCAGAGTCAGCTTCAAAGAAGCAAAGCCAGTCATGTCTCTGTGGAACAGCAGTGAGGGCTGTGAACCTCGCCCAGATTGGCCAGGGCTGCAGCTGCTGCGCTCTATACTCAACAAAACTAAACCTGAGGACATATTATTATTGATTGTCATTATTGTTGTTATTAGTCTATCTCAGAGGAAGCACTTGGCAGATGCAGTGTAAGCCAGCTGACTCCCAAAGAGCTGATGAACGCCCTGTCTGTGGCCAAAGGCATTCATCTTCCTGGAGGCTCTGTGCTACAGAATCGCATGAAAGAAAGAAAATCACAGCAACAGCCAAGCAAAATTCTGCGTCTGAGCTTTTTAATTCATTTGAGGACTTTATATCCACCAAACCAAAGATTTCAGTTTTAAAAGCTTTCCAGGTAAGTATTTATGGCTGTACTGTACCAGCATGATACAGAAAACAAAAGATCACAATCCAGATCTTAAGAGAAATAGTTAAAATTCCTTGGATAATCTTTAAAAATATTCACAGCAACTTTAATTTTCTAAAGACTCAGGGAAGCCCCAGGGCTACTACTAGCAGTAGTAGTGATCGCGAGTCTTGTGAGGAGTGTGGAAGTGTGCACTACGTTCTCCTGCTGAAACACAGCTTGAGTTTCTGCCTGACACTGGACTTGTGCTCTTGCTCCAAACTGACACCTCAAACTCACAATGATCCTCCTGTCTCAGCCTCCCAAGAGCTGGAGTTACAGGTGTGTGCCTCCACACCCAGCAGCTACCATTGTTTTTAATCTAAACACTCAGGTCTAGGTCAGTATTGTGTTCTAGTTTGTTTATTGTTTTTTGTTTTTTGGGGATTTTTTGTTGAATTAGTGTTCTCTGTCACAATCCATAGTCTCTGAATAAAAGTCACAAGCAACTGCAGACTTGAATCAAAGAAAAACTGAGGCATGATGCTGTGAAAAGTGGAGGTGACACTGGAGATTGTGCACTGCATTCTAAAGTAAGCAGCTGTTTCTAGCTGCTATTCTGTCAGTAGCCAGTGAGAAATTTAAAATCCATAATTGGATGGCTTGAGTAGATTTCTCATCTACTAGGGTCATCACAGGGTCCCGAGCATGATACAAATCTTGTCTCATGTGATCCTTTTGCAAACTATGTGGGTTAAATACTGGCATGATAATCATTTCACAGAAAAAAAAAAAAAGGACATCAGGAGAGTTAAACATTTTACTCAAATCCCCACTATTAATAAATATGAAGTCACAATTCTACCCTGAGAAATTTGACTCCAAACTCCATACCACAATGTCTAGTAATTAGACAAGAGAACAAAATAGTCCCACTTCTTAATCTTATTCTTTTGTCTTAAAAATAATATTGAAGATTTTTTTCCTGTGAGTCACTTTTGTTATAAATTTGCATGAAAGACCTGCAATTTAAAAACCTTGATTTATTGTCAAATACCTCAGTACTTGGTGCTGTGGAAATGTGTGGAAGAAACCATAAGAATGAGACTGTGTCATGCTTCACAGCAGAGACCTCAGGGCCAGAAGCCCGAGATACAAACCCTTCCTAGTTGAGCTTCCTTGGGCAAAAATCTAATTCCTTCCCTATTTCAGGATCCCTGCCTGTCAAGTGTGGCCTGGGGGAGTGGGCTTTGTGGTGAGGTCTGAGTACTTCACAGCCTTCCTGGCATATCGTAAGTAAGCACAGTGTCAATACCGCCATGATTAATTCCAATGTTTTCAAAGTCTATTTTTGCCTAATGCAATTTTAATTGATGCCTGTCATTTTCATAGGTTACATGGGGTTCTTCAGCCAATTATGATTTTCTGCCAGCTTTACTAGAATTTGCATCAATTTAATTAGAAGTCCGCAGGGTTGGAAGAAGCAGTGCATTCTCAGTGAAGCCAGCCTCACCTGCACATCCTGTGTCCTCCCTTCTCTTTGGAGCCGACGCTCAGAGGCCCCATCAGCTCTCAGTGAGTGACGTCCACACTGAAGTTGTACTCACAAGACTGAGGATTATAAGAGTTCCCCTGGCGCTGGTCATCTGAGATTCACTCCCCAAGGTCCTGCGTTCACAGGAGGAGCTCAGCTCACTTGTATACTGCGACTTGGCAAGAAGACAGAAGGAAGTATGGGTAAGGCTTTGGGAACAGAGGAAAGCAGAGCTCACAACCACATTGCCCACCGTTTAAAGCTATGCAGCGCTTGTGAGTTTCAAGGATGCCAGTCTCCATGGAATTTCCTCTGCTCTCCACCCAGAACTGTGGCCACTGGTGCAGCACAGCAGGAGCACACTGAGCCAGATGGAGCCAGTACCGGTCAGGTCTTGAGCTCTCTGGTTGTTGCAGGAAGCTGAGATAGTTAGAATTATTATAGGCAGTCAGACAGGGCCAGGTCCTCCAAGGAGCCAATGCAAAAACCTAAATACTTTGCAATTGTAAAGGAGAGAAACACCTCCTGCTATGGGCTGGACCAGGGACAACAGATCAAACAAATGCACCTACTTCCTGAGGACTGATATTCTAAATAGGTCTGTAGATCCCTAAGGAAGCTAGGAGTCACCTGTCTCGACCCCCTAGGGAAGAGTCACTGTTCCTTAAACATGCTTGCTGGCTACGTGACTTGCTTCCCCATTTGTCCCGGACTTAATCAATTTTACCTGAGCAATTAACCTTATTGGTTGACCATAGATCTGTCCCACCTTATGCCCACCTTAGGAATTCCCATTCTCCCCCACCTTGGACCCGTCTACTCTATAAAAAGTCCCTAAAAGACAGAGTCTCTGGCAACCCACTCGGGACCCCTTCTGTCCCTCTGACAGAAGCTTTCTTTCTTTCTCCCAATAAATATTTTCTGCTCTTAACCTCCATTGTTCCTAAAATTCATTCTTCGGTTTTAGAGAACACGAACTCATGCCAGACATCGTGGGTTGGGACTTTCATTCCCCTGTACCATGGTGAGCCGATCAAACCCAAGGACAGATAGGATCCTGGACATAGTCTTGAGACATTTTGTGGTATGCTTTTGTCAAACTGAAATAAGGAAGAGGTAATGGAAAAGACTTAAAGTTATAATCGAAATGACTTATGATTGCTATTAACATGCCATATAGCTGGGGATATAGCTCAGCGGCATAAGCACCTGCCTGGCAAGCGCAAAGTCCTGAGTTCAATCCCTGGTACAAAAAAAAAAATGCCATATATTAATTCAATCAATATATATTAAAAAAAGTGTTACTTGTATGTCTGTGAAGTATCCTGCTCATCATATTTTCCAAATTATATCTAGGAAAAGTAAGGTATTTAGATACTAAGAGATCAGTATTTAAGCCAAACCTGTGAAATTTAGTAACTTATCAAAGTAAAACACAAACAAACAAGCAAATAAATTAAAAAGGGACTGGGAATGCAGGCAAAAGCCTGGGTCCAATACTCACTACTGCAAAAAAAAAGAGCAAGATAGGAAGAAAGGAAGGAAGAAGGGGAGAAAGGAAGAAAAGAGAGAAAGAAAGGAAGGAATCAGAGGAGGGAAATGAGGGAATTTAGGGAGCACCAGGTAGATTTAGAATTTGATAAAATGCGAACTAACTTTGTGGACCTTGCTATTTGAGCTTATATTTTCTGAAGTCTTGTAAAGTGGTTTGGATTCTATGCAGGCACAAAACAAGGTTTGAATTCTAAAATGAAATTGAGGAATATAAAGGAACTATTTTTCTGGTCTTGAAATCTAGTGTTCTCATTCTAAAAATATAACTGATGAAAATCATCCATGAAAAAAATAACTGATGAAAATCATCCATGATTATGAAGTATTATGGTACACACTGTGGATGACACCGGGTAAATGACAAGATAAATAAACACCTCCTGTCTGCTGATACGCGTTATTCAATAATAAAATGAAGACAAAGATTCAAATAAACACAGCAAAGGATGGTTCATGATGGAAGCAAGGAGTGACTCCCATAGGAGTTCTAAAGAGAAAGAGAACCCACGGTTTGTGAAAATCTTGGAGCAGGCAAAGAATTGATCTGTGGTTAGAAGACACGCGTATTTCCATAATTGCAGGCAGCACCATTGGAAAGAAGAATAAGCAAACAGGTTCCAACAGTACCTCGCACTTTTCTATTCTTCACCAGGAGTAAGACGTGAGTCACTGGTATGTAAACATGTGGACTAACATGAGTAAAACCATCAGGTCACATAACCATGCAGAATTTAGAGTATGTCCCTAAAACCATGTTGTTGTGTGTGTCTGGGGTCGTCTCAGTAGTCATTGTAGCATCATAAACCAGGCTGGCTCGGTGAGTCCAGCTTCTCATTAAAAATGTTCTTCAGACTCGATTGTTAAATATCTGCCTAATAAACAAACCATGTGATCGAACTGTGCTTTATTTTGTGCTTGGTCACAGTGAATTCAATGAAATTTATTTGAGAGAGCTGTTCCAGATTAGCTTAGTGAACAGAAGATGGATAGGAGAAGCGATGCAAGGAGATATGTGTGTCTATGGGTATCTCCACGTGACCATAGGTTTACCCACATAGCTAACAATAGGTGGTATGCTTGTACATGCTAAGTGTTATAAATAGAAATGTGCAACCACATGCGTGCATAGAATGTACAGTCTGTCAAAAAATGTATACACACTTTAGGAAAAGAAAAAGTATGACATTTTTTCACTGAAGGGGAATCCTAGAGGATGTGGTATATCACAGAAAGCCCCCTGCACTGCCAGCCCTTAGAGAAGACACTGAAAATGCACATGCATCAATCTCAGTGACCAAGGTCACCCCAGCAGCACTTCTCTGTACTAATGAATGTCTGGGAGCTGACAGCCGCCACTCCAAGCACCTCCTTCTAGTGATACCCACATCTCTGTCTAGTGGGGGCAGAGGAGAGGCCCCATCTGTGGCTGGGGCCTGCACACAGGGCCTTCCATTCTCACCACGTGTGAGTCTGTAGTAGGCCTGGTCCAGGGCTCCAGGAGGAGCTTCGCACTAGTTTTCCTTCTTTTTCTTTTTCTTTTTCTTTTTCTTTTTCTTTTTCTTTTTCTTTTTCTTTTTCTTTTTCTTTTTCTTTTCTTTTCTTTTCTTTTCTTTTTCTTGTCTTTTTGAGACAGGGTCTTGCTATGCAGCTCAGGCTGGTCTTGGGCTCACTTTGTAGCCCCGGCTGGTCTCAAACTCACAGCAATCTTCCTGCCTCAGCCTCCCAAGTGTTGGGATTACAGACGTGCACCACCATGCCCGGCTCGCACTAGCTTTCATGCCCTGCTCTCTGGCAGGCAGACTCTTGCTCCCTGCTCTGTTGCCGCAGGTTGGAGAAAGGGTGGTGGAAGCCGTCAGCTGGAGGAAGATCGCTTCCCAGTGGCTCTGCTGCGGCAGGGGGCTGGGGCTGTGCCCTGCGCTGGGTGTCACTGTGGTGGGCTAGCACATTTTAAAGGCCATGTCTGCTCCACCTCTACCAAGCAGGAGACAGCTCTGGAGTTGGGGAAGGGTGATTTGTGCAGCTCTTCCCTCCCTGCCTTCCTCAACACACCCTTCTACTTCTTACAGCAAAGGCAGGCACTCTGGTCTTGCACAGCTTTCCTTTAGGTCTTGTGAGTATCAGTGCAAAACATAGCTTTTGCTCTAAAGGAAGTAAGAGATTCTTTTGAACCAAATACGAGTGACTAGAAATGTGAATTCACAGTATCCTGGATAAAATGCTTCACCATGGGATACGTTGCATGAGCTGCACACTCAGAGAACAATACGAAGCTGTAAATCGCACAGGTGTAACAGGGAGGCAGGTCCCATGGAGCAGGGAAATCTTTTCATAGAGTCCAGATGTTAAAGCGTTCTTGCATTTCTTTGTTGATCTATATATTTGTGACAATGGGATATTGAGGTCCCCCATCACAATTGTGTTAGTACTTACTTGATTATCATGTCTGTTAATATTCATTTTATATAGGTGTGTGCCCCGTATTTGGGCCACATGTGTTTACAATTGTTGTTTCTTCTTGTAGTTTTCACTTAACATGTATATAGTGTCCTTTATTTCTTTCGTTCAGTCTTGGGTTGAAGTTCACATTGCTGCAAATAGAATAGCTACCCCTGCTTTTTTCTGGGTTCCTGTCTCATGGAATATTGTCTTCCATCATTTGAATTTCAGTCTATGAATTTATGAGTTAAATGTGTTTCTCGAATGCAACATATTGTTGGATCTTGCTTCCTGATCCATTCTCCCAGTCCATTTCTTTTGATCGATGAATAGAGACCATTCACACTGATGCTTACAACAGACATGTATTGGTTTGTCTTTGTCATATAGTTTTTCCTTTGTCAGTTCCCTGTCTTTCCTCTCTGTTTAATTGCTTCCCCTGCCTGGTGGCTTCTTTCTTTTGATTCTCTTGGACTTACGGGCTTTGTTTTCTCTTTCTAGAATATCCTTCAGAACTCTCTGTAGGTTTGGTTGCCATGAATTCTTTCAGTTGTTCTTTTTCATGGAAGTGTTTTATTTCTCCATTAATTCTGAAAAATAATTTTGAGGGGTACATCAATCTGGGTTGAAGGTTGTTTTCTTTCAGTGCTTGAAATACCTCACTCCAATTGTTCCTTGACTTAAGGGCTCGTGTTGAGAAGTCTTCTGTGATTCTGATGGGTTTTCCTTTATATGTGACCTGTTTCTTTTTTCTAGCCGCTTTTAAGATTCTGTTCTTGTGTTGAATTTTTGGAATCTTGGTTACTAAATGTGTTGGTGTAGATTTCTTCTGGTCATGACTAATTGGGGTTCTGTGTGCCTCATTTATCTTTATGCCAGGCCATTTTTCTTTTTCCATGCTTGGAAAGTTTTCCACTATTACTTCTCTGAACACAGTTTTCATGTGCTGACTCCTGCCTTTTCATTGACTCCAATCAGTCTTATATTGTTCTTTGCATCATCTAGCAGCTGTTGGATTGTTTTATCATGGTCCCTTAGTATTTTTAAGAGATCTTTCTTTTCATGATTGCTAACCACATTCCTATCTTCTAGGTCTTATATTCTATCTTCACAGTCTTTTATTTGGTTTTGCGAAGTTTCACTGGAACTTTTAATTTCTTGGATATTTATTTGAATCTATTTCAAGGATTTCATTTCTTTCCTATGTTGGTCATTCATGGTTTCTGTTATTTTTCTATGCTCTTCTATTTTTTCAACTATGTCTACTCTAGATTTTCTAAGCAAGTCCTTCATTATGGTCATGATAGATATACATAGTCATTCCAGTGAATTCAGGTGGACTGCTACTGTTTTCCTCTATCTCGTTGTCCCCTGAATTTGTCGTTGGTGGGCTGGAAGTCTAGGACTGAATTTTGCTTCTGCATCTTGTCATTTTCTATTTTTTATCTTAATTTCCTCAAAAAAAACTAAGACTACAGGTTCCATTTGACCCAGCTATTCCCCTGCTTGGTATCTTCCTAAAAGAATTAGAAGTGTAATGCCACACTGATATATGATCACCCATGTTTGCAATAGCACAGTTTGTAATAACTAAATTTTAGCAACAATGCAAATGCCCATCAACTGAGGAATGGGTAAAAAGGTTTGTTTTTTATATAGTGGAGTACTACTCAGCCACAAACAAGGATAAATTTGAGATTTTTATAGCTAAATGGATGGACCTTGAGGCTATACTCTTTAATGAAAGAAATTGGATGCACACATGTAAATATCACACTGTCTTTTTAGTGTGAAAAACTGAAAGAATATATAAGGACCAAAATGCATAATACATATTGTGAAATAAGAAGTAAGGGAAAGGGGCTTAGGAGGGAGAATGGAAGAGAAAAAAATATGAGAAAAAAAGATAAAATGGGAACAAAGCTTTGTGAATAAGGTTGAAGGGAGGAATGGGGGGAAAAAAGGAACTAAGTTATATCATGCACAGGTACAAATTCCCTATGATGAATGTGATCATTATGCTTATCTAAATGGTACTAATAAACCTAATTATTAAAAAATCATTTTCAGCTTTAGGGTTAGTGCCCACTAGAGGTCTGCTGTCTCAGCCATTCATTCTGAGAGCTGTACCCAGAGCTCACAGGATGCTGAGCAGACACAGGTTGAGAGCAAATGACTATCACAGGGATTAAGGTAACTCAAACTCTCAGCCTGAAACATTCCCTCTCACTACAGTTACCGAGCTCCTGTCAGCCAAGGTCAAACAGCCAGCAGCATCCTTACAGAGAAGAGGTTCCTCAGAGAATGCCTGTTCCAGAGCGTGTAGCTGGGTTTGTGGACAGCTGCTCGAGCTGTGTGTCTGGGCAGCAGTGGTCACGGCAGTGTCTTACTCAGCCCCTATCTTGCTCCACCTCTGAGATCACTTTAGATATACATGATTGATAGTCATGAAGCAGTTAGCAAAATGGAGATCAATAATGCCTTAAGCAAAACCGTAACAGCTCAAATAGGTAAGTTAATTTACGGTTCACATGTTATCCAGTGGTGTGTAATAAATAAGCGGGCAATATGGTACACAGTCAAATCAACTTACGTACCCTGAAATTAAATATTCAGTTGTTTATAATCTAATACATACATGGAAACTAACTAACATTCCCTTCATCTAGAGCAGTGGAAGTCAGCCCATGGCATGCACTGTTACCACTAAAAGCTCTAACAGGTTCCCCAGCTCTGATCTGGGACACAGTCCAGGAAAACACATGTTCATGAAGTAAGACTTAAGGATGCCGTGGTCATAGCCAACATGCTTTTCGTGGCGACAAAATTTCCTTCTTTGTTTGGTGGAGGACTGCCCCAGACTCCCATTGGCTTACTGAGTTTGCTGCTGTTTATTAATTTTATGAATGATCCTTGTTCAGGAATAAAGTCTTGTGCTTGTGTTCAAGTCAGTCTTCTCATTCACTCCTTCCCAGATGTGTTACTTACAAATATTTTTGAGAAAAGGTTCATATCTTACAATTAGGAAATGATTGACTTGCCAGGTTTAGGTATTAACCTGTATAAGTGTTAAATTTGTCTCACTTTATTTGATTTTATAAAGTAAACATCACCTTTACTTGCAGCCTATGAACCTGTTTCATCACCACAATGATCCAAGTATTTTTCTGTCTACACGTCTTCTTTCCCAAACTGCTACTTTGATAATTATTAATAAAAACTCATACATATTCAATATTAAATTTGTGTAGAAACTTTTATTTGGAAATTAAAATGTTGTACACCATTAATGATAAATCAAATTCCAATTTCAGGAAAAAATTTTGTTCTATAATGCACTGCTTTAAAAATTTGAAGAAAAAGACAAACATACATATTATTTAAGAAAATACAAAATATATCAATACACTGAATTATTTAATAAACATTTTTAATGATTGTCACATTGTAAAAAGCCACCTTGGCCAATGAGGAAAGCACTATACAAGTGACAGATGGGGAATTCAATACACCTGTTGGCTAATAGGCACAAAAAGGACCCCACCTAACTTTCACACAAGCATCTGAGGTGACAGGAGCTGTCAACCAGCACACAGGTGCTACTATGGTTGACACACTGTATCAACTTGAGAAGTTTAGAAGTTTAACTGAGAGACTCAGCAAGGAGCCAGGGCTCTTACTTTGTAAATATCCTCATCCTGTGCAAAGGAGGGCAAGGACATTTTGTGAGTGTTACACCCACCCTGAAGGTGGTGGTGGTGGGGTGGCCAGTGTACAACATAGGGGAGGAGAAGAGGCTTGGGTTTTTGCCTCTTTTGCTCTGGCTGCTGCCTTGAAGTGTTGCCCCAGTGCCATGCCACCCTGCCTTGGAGCCAACTGATTATGGACTGAAATCTCCAGAAACTGTAAGCTAAATAAACCTTTCCTTGCTTCACTTTGGGTGTCAGGTGTTTGTCTCAGCAACAAAGAAAAGTGACCAAGATAGGTGCCCCCTTATGTTGTCAGGGAAACTCACAGCAATGTCATAGCCTCAACACTTTGGAATCAGCAGACTTAAAGCACTTTTCACTGTATATGAAGAAATAAAGATGACTTTTCCAGGGGCAGGAGCCAGGAATGAAACTCAAGGCCTCATGCCTGCGAGGCAAGAGCTCTACCACTAAACTGATTCTCCAGCACCTTTGCTTGCTTTCTTCCTTCCTTTCTTTCTTTCTTTTTTTTCCCAAGACAGTGACTCACTAAAGTGCCTAGGCAGGCTTCAAACTTGTGATTCACCTGTCTCAGCCTCCTATCTGCTGATTCTCAGTATTTTTTCCTGTGCAACTAGGGCTCTGTTCAGAAAGTCGTTGCCACACCTATGACTTCAAAAGTTTTACCTGTTTTATCTTCCAGCAGTTTAAGTGTTTCTGTTTTAAAATTTAATGATTTGATCCAGTTTGTCTTTAGTACATGATGAGAAATATGGGTCTAGATTCAGTCTTCTGCATATGGAAAGCCAGTTTTCCCAACAACATTTCTTAAAGAGGCTATCTTTCCTCCAGTGCATGTTTTTGGTGCCTTTTCAAAGATCAAATAGCTGAACGTCCCTGGGGTCGTTTCTGCATGTTCTGTTCTGTTCTACTCATCCTCATGTTTGTTTTTGTGTCAGTACCATACTGTATTTATCACAGTTGCTTCATAATATAACTTCTAGTCCAGGATTGTGATGCCTCTTGGTTTGATCTTGTTACTCAGAATTTCTTTTGCGATTTTAAGTCTCCTCTGGTTCCACATGAGTTTTCAGATTATGTTCTCTAGTTCTGTGAAGAACACTGTTGATATTTTAATTGGAATTGCATTAAATATCTATATCAATTTTGGAAATATGGCCAGTTTGAAAACATTTGCTTTACCCATCCAGTAACACTGGATATCTACATTTTTGGATGTTCTGTTTGGTATCCTTTATCAGAGTACTATAGTTTTCCTGTAGACATCTTTCATTTCCTTAGGTTAATTTCTAAATAGTTCATTTTTCTTGGTACTGTTGTGAACAGTACTTTTTCCATAATTTCTTTCTCAGTGTGTTCATCATTAGTGTACAGGGATGCCATTGACTTTTGTGCAATGATTATGTATCTGCTATATCTCAGATTTCAGTTATTAATTCTAAGAGTCTATGAGACTCTTTGAGGCATCTATATAGAGGATCATGTCATCTTCAAATAATGGTACTTTAACTTCTTCCTTTCCTAGATATATTTCTTTTATTTTTTTCTTTTGCCTAATTTCTCTGGTTGATGTTTCTAGAACTATGTTGAACAGCAGTGGGATAGTGGACAGACTTTTCTTGTTCATCATTTTAGAGAGAAAGCTTTTAGTTCTCCCCCACTTAATACAATGTTGGAAGTAGGCTGGTCATACATGGCTTTTGCCATGTTGAGATAAGGTCCTTCTGTACCTATTATCTTCAGGGGTTTAATCATGAAAGGAGGTTGGATTTTGCCAAAGGTGTTTTCTCTGTCTATTGAGATGATTGCACAAATTTGTCCTTCTTTCTCTTTATGAGGTGGATTATATTTATTGATTCACATATGTTAAACCATCCTTGCATCCCTGGGATGAAGTCTACTTCCTCATGATGCAGGATCTTGTTGAGGATTCGTTGAGGATTCCGCTTGCTTGCATCTGTTAAGGATATTTACATCTATATTCATTAAAGAGATTCTCTTTTTGGTTGAAACCTTGTCTGATTTTGGAATCAGGGTAATGGAAGGTGCCAGGGATGACTTTGGAAGTACTCCTCCCCTTTGGATATTATTAAAGAACATGAGGAGTACTGGTGCTATATTTTCCTTGAAGTTTTTGTAAAATTTGGCAGTGAATTCCTCTGGACCTGGGTTTTCTAAGTTGGACAATTTTTCTTTTTACTACTGCTTCAGTTCCATTGCCTGTTGTTGGATTATACAAGGATTTTACATCTTTTTGGTTCAGTTTTTGTAACTCATATGTGTCTAGAAATCTACCCATTTCTTCTGAATTCTTGAACTTACTGATATAACCATTGCTTCTGAATTCTCCAACTTATTGCAAAGTACTTGTTAATAATCTTTTTTATTTTGGTAGTGTCCATTGTGATTTCACCTTTTTCACTCCTAATTATATTGATTTGGGGTTTCTTTCCTTTTTCAATTTGATTGGCTAAAGACTTGTCTATTTTGTCTAGTCTTTCAAGAACTAACACCACAATTTATTGATTCTTCATAATTTGTTTCCATTTTATTGATTTTTGCTCTGATCTTTAAAATTTTCCTCCCTTGTACTAGTTTTGGGTTTGGATTTTTCTTATTCATGTTAACACTCAAGGTGCATCATTAGATTATTTATTTGGGCTCAGTCTGCTTTTGTGATTTCAGCATTTGTGGCTATAACTTCCCTGTTGGGACTGTTTCAGTATGTCCCATAAATTCTGTTACTGGCACTATTGTCTGTTACTGACAAATTGTACTGGCATTATCATTAATTCTAGAAACTATCTTATTCCCTTCTTGATTTCTTCTGCAATCCCTTATTCATTTAAGAGTGTATTTATTTTTAGATATAATGTATTTGTATAATATCTGTATTTTCTTTTGTCTTAGTTTCTAGCTTCACTACATGATGATCTGATAATGAACATGGCATAATTTCAGTTCTTTTCCATTTACTTAAACATGCTTTATTGCCTGGAATGTGAGAAGAATGTGTATTTTGTTGTTGTTGGGTGGGACTCTATAGATATCTATTAAGTCCATTTGTTTGAAGGTTTTGTCCAACTCTGATTTTTTGTTAACTTTTATCTAGTTTATCTGTCTCTTTGTGATATGGGTTTCCATGTTCCCCTGATACAATTGTGCCTTTCTCTGGTACCTATGTCCAGTAGTGCTTGTTTCATGAAGCTGGAGATACCATCGTTCAGTGCATGTCTGCTGGATTGTTCCCTTAAGCCATTATAATGACTTTTTTTTTGCTTCTTTTGATTGGTTTTAGTTCGAAGTCCACTGCCTCCAAAATAGAATAGCTATACCTGCTTTTTTCATGTTCCCATTGCATAGAACATTGTATCCACCCTCTGAGTTTTAGATGATGGGTTTTTTGGGGGATTGATTGCTACATCAGCGCTGCTCCCCATTCCTCTCATTTGCCTGCCTTGTGGACCAATCTGGATTGTGGGCCCTGCTTCTGGAGATCCTAGTCAACGTTCTCAGATACTCGTCTGGCATGTGTGTGAGTGGTGGCAGATAATCTCTAAATGCCTCAGACTGAGGGAGCAAGAATCGACTATGGAAAGCCAAACTGGCACCCAGGTTCTGAGTTGGACGTAATACTCACTCATATTACCTCCAACTACGGGGGGAATCAAAAATTTCCTTTTTGGTAAAATGTCTCTGGGACATGGTCCAATAGCAGTTTTGACACCCTACATTTGTGGCCTGCTACCCTGAGAAGATACTTAGAATACAAAGACCAAAGAGTTGAAAATGGAAAACGAGAATTTGACTTAACAACTGAGTTCTCTCCTAAGTTTCATCAAAGGAAAGATTCCAATTGATGTTTCCATGTTCTTTTTCTACTTGTGTGAAAATTTAACAAAATGTCAAGTTCCAAAAAAGGCTCATGGAATGTCTTTAGAATAACGAGAAATCCCCTATCCTAGGTATACATCGGAAGTATTTACCCAAACTGGAAGGCGGTAGGGACAGAGATTTACACCGTGTCTCCTGCAACTTGCTGCTGGGCCAGTGGAAAAGTCAGACACACGCTGGAGCATCAGAGTGGAATACAGGAGCTCAGCCTTTCAGCGACTGCATGTGCAGAGGCTGCTACGAATGCATTCCCTGGGCAAATTATCACAGCCCCTCTTAGCTGGTATGCAGCTTTCCATCCTGCAACTGTTTTTCCTCAGTATTTGCTCATAAGGATTGCTAGAAGTGGAATTTTTTCAGCTGGAAAGGTCACAACACATCCTCAGTGTCCTACCTTAAACTATATCAACATTAAAGTCCTGTATCATAATTTATTCTCTAGGGATCTTCCTTAGCTGTCTTGTCTATAGTATGATACACTGGTCAGTCGCATTGGTGACATACTAATGGGAAACACTAAGCAAGCAATAGTTCCTATTGTATGCTTTTTGGTAAGACGTGAGAGTCATAGGATGAAACTGGAACACAACTTAGGGACTGCCACCGCAGTGAAGCTTCTCTGTGTCACTCTGTCCTCTTGGGCTACAGGAGGATTTCTTGTATCTGGTCTGTCTCACAATAAAAAAAGAGCCCCATGAATCCCTAAATTTCAGACACCGCACAGCATTTCCTTGGCTGCCCTTCTCCATCTCCCTTAGCGAGAGCACCTACGCCAGTTTGTGTCGCACAGGAGCCCAGCGAGCGGAGGAGCCCCCGCAGAGGCCCGGTCCGCAGACTCTGGGTCACCTGGGCCGGCCCCACAGGCTGGAAGCCAGAAGCACGGAGTCGGTAGAGGCGCTGTGGGGGCTGAGAGTCCCCGGCAGGTGCAGGTGTGGCAGCAAGGCCCTGTCGTAGTCTGTGGATAATCGCTCTTAGCTGAGAAAGTTTCTATCCCCACCTGATGCTACTGCACGGAACACTGAACACAGCCGTGAGGTCGCGGTGCAGTCCTGGCGCACACTGTCTGCACCACCGATCCAAACACATGGCCACGCGCCCGCAGCGCAGCGCATTCTCATCAGATGCGAATGGTCGGGGGACGCCGCACTCAGCGCGTGGATCCGAGGCAGCGGCGACCAGGGACCCCACGCCTGGCCTCGGTGCGTGAGACCTCGCCTACCCGCCCCGGCAGAGGAAGAGAAACTCCAGCACTGCTGGAAAAGTCTCCCCCAAGCGTGGACGCTGCAGGCCAGCAGCGCGCCTCCAGGGCCAGCATGCGGGACACTGGGGAGGGAAGGCCTCCAACTGACCGGAAAGTTTGGAACTGGGGGATGCGGAAAAGGCCTGGTGTGCGATCATCCCTATACTCACGGCCTGCGCCGATGAGGCGCCAGCATTTTAGGGACGTTGGAAGCAGCATTCTGGGAACCCTGGGACAGGGACGTCGAGGAAAGTTTCCGCGGGTGGACACCTCCGAGCTCTGCAGGGAACCGTGTCCTGTGTGAAGCCCGCGGAACCGGGACCTCAGCCGAGAGTGATTCAGTGGTTTACAGGACAGGACGGCCTGGCCGCGGAAGCCCGCCAGGGTTAGCCCTGGTGTCAGCGCCACTGTCAAATGGGCCCAAGGATCAGACCAAAGAGCCACGCAGCGGGCTGTGGTGGATCACGGGTGAAAGAAGAGTGCAGACACGCTCCGTTCACATCCCTTCTGCTTCAGTCTTCATCCCGCACGCGCACATACAACAAAACATTACACCGGGTGACTGAGCGGCCCAGTGGTCTGGTATTAACAACTTAAAGCACTTTTTAAATTACAGTTACAGGTAACCTCAGAAAGAATCCCAGACTCCTGGGTCTGATGATTCTGAGAGCAAACTTGAGAATAGTGAAGCTTTCCATTGAACAGTCACATTTTTTCTTTGCATTAGAGACGTGTAATACGAATTTTTAAAATGCTGTAACTTTTCTGAAATCAGTTGTTGGTTTTAAAAATAAAGCAAAGTCTTATTTTTCCAAATAAAATTGGTGCATCCTTTGTGTAATAACAGCAGTCGGTCCAGGTAGGGTAAAGAGCTTTTTCATCAATTTGATCTCTGGTCATGGCTTAAAGCATTTGATAGCAACATTTTCATAAGTTACATTTTACATTAATTAAGCTCCTCCTGATACATTTTCTTTGCAGATTGTTGCGTGCCCTCATTGCCTGTATGATTACAATCTTTTCAGGGTTACTTAATGATGTTTATTGGGACATTGTTTAACAGAAGAGAAAAAATGAATGGTTTAGATTTTGTGACTTTTGCAAAAGTGAGAAATTAAATGTCCGCACGGAAACGTGGCCCCCTTGGCAGTTTTCCCAGTCTTGCTAATGTGGTCTCCGGAGTGATGATCCGCGTGAGGCCTCGGTGATGAAAGCCGTGGTCCACAGTCGCTCAGTGACGATCCGCGTGAGGCAGGCGGAGAGGGCCGAGCACCCCACGCAGCTCGCTCTTCGTGACGGTGTTCTCCGCGAGCAGAGCAGAGTGGAGCAGTCTGATCGCCGCGACGCCAGCCACAGCGGCCTTTAAACCCTAACCCCGGCTCCCTGGCGCTGTGCCGAGCACTCGTGCAGGTTGGAAGGGAGACGCAGCACTCGGGGTGAGCGTCCCCCCACAGACTCTAGCGCTTCTCCGAAGATGCAGGCTTTCCTGCCCGGATCTCCCTCATCTCTGCAAAGAAAGGAAGACGCTGGTTCGGAACCACAGACTCCTGTGAAGTTTCTGTGAATGGTTCTGCCCTCAGCCAATACTGCTCCGGCCTCACTGCACCTACAAGGGATTCTGTCAGCAGTGTCCGCCTTCCCGCTCGGGGTAAGAAGCCTGCAGCCTTAGGCGATGTGCTGGCAGAGGCGCGGGTCTCTGGGATCTGAGACAGGTCAGGACCCTGTGCTTATTCAGACGGCACAAAGGCGGTGTGAGGCGTGAGGCTCAGGGATGTGAGTAAAGTGGGAAGCCGTTAAGCTGGGTCTGACTGGAAAGTAAGAGGTTTTGTGGGGTGGAGAGGTGTGAGCAGGCTTCACCCTGGAACAGCAGGTTAAAATGGAGAGGCGCAGCTCAGGGGTCCAGAGACAAACTAGTTTGTCTGAGTTTTAAAAAGTGGAAACTCCAGACAGAAGCCCTGTTCTGAAACCCAAAACACAGGCTAGTGGTATTGTACTATATCTGAATACACCCACACCATTCACTTAGAACACGTGAAGGTACACTGTTCAGGCCAACGTGGGGTAGTCACAGTTAAGTGGAGGCAGCTGTTGGACACAAGCGGACGTTTTCTGTTGCTCATTCAAAGCAAGCATCAGTTTCTGTCCATCAGGAGCATCCGGATAGGGACAGCAGCTGGAACATCTCCGGCCGGCACTGAGACAGAGCCAGTCACTGTCTCACGAATTGATTGTGTTTATTGCTTGTGACCCATTCTGGACACCTGAAGGGGCAGGGGCTGAAGGCAGGCGCACTGTCCTTGCAGTTGGAGTGTGGGCTGGTCAGATGGCGCTGGGCAGACTGTGCCCACAGCACAGGGCCAACTCCCCCACCCTTCCGCCCTCCACCCCATGAACCCTGCAGCTGGGATCACTGACATCAGCTTCCTTCTCGTGCTGACTCTTGTTCCACCAGCTCAGTGGTCCCCTCAGTTCCGCCTTAGTACAATGCTGTTAGAGGAACTCAGTTACATCTCCCGTGCTCTCATGGAATCGGGATAATAGGACTTTGGGGTGCAGCAGCTGTCCTTCAGGTCCAGGCGTTATCAGTGGATATGCAGACTGTGCATGAATCCACCTCACTGTGCACGTGAGGAGCTAGGAGCACAGAGCACATAAAGGACCCTGCGTGAGCTTAGAAACAGGATGGAGACTGTCAAGGGGCCGGGGCAGCGTGGGCTCTCCCCACAGAGGTCAGAGCCCCCAGTGAGGCCCTGGCCACCAGCGAGGTCTTGTCTGTCTCACTGGCAGGGTCATGAGCATGCGGTGTTAGCACCCAGTGAGTGAAGCACACCCTGGGGTGCACTGGCAAGCAGACCCTGCATGCTCAACCTCCTTCCACTCAGAGGACCTAAGCCTCATCTCTGCCCCTGGCCCACTGTTTTCATCTCAGACTGCAATACATTAGGCCAAATACGGGCTGTTTTGTCTCTCAGTGCCCATATGCTAACCGCTGACAGACCTGCTGTGCATGCATCTGAATGACAGCAAACCTCTCCCATCATTATGATGGGTGCAGGCTCTGGTGAGCAGTGTTTAATTTATTCCACCGGGTATGTTGATGCCAATGATTCACTTACCACCTTTCTTAGGCACACATCTTCATGCTATTTAACTATTTCCTTAGATAAACTCGTGAAAGTGACTGCAACATAGATATTTTTTGAATATCTTTGATATTACCAAACCCTTCCACAAAAGTTTTTTTAAATTTTACTGTACCACTAAATGCATACTGTTTCCTCACAACAAGCACCTCAAATATGATTCTTTAAGCATAATTTTGTCTGCCTGAAAAGTAACATGCCTTTAGCAAAGAGATTCAAACACTGTACACAAGTTTTCATTTAAAAAGTATTTATTTCTTGAACTTAAATTGTTGAGCCACTTTGTCTAACAAGTGTGCATTTAAATATATTTAAGCCTACACTGCAGTTTTGTTGTCTTTATACCCGTATGTGCCTTCTCGGCTTACCCATGTGCAGCACCCACATATATATGTCCTGGTCTTTCGTGCGGGGCCCTTAGGTGGTGTGTTTCAGTCTGGCCTCTTAGTCTCCTTGCCCTCTGCAGCTTACACAGTGCTTCAGAGACTGCAGCCCATGCTAACCCGCCCCTACCCCAGACAGAACAACTTTAGAAACATGTGGTCAATTTTTCCAGGAAAGATTCCTGTTGGTATTAAAGTGCCTTTTTTTGTTGTTGTTTTATAAATTTTCTCCAAATTTAGTAAAGCAATGCTATTTTATCATTTTAGTTGATATTACCCAGCAATGTCCTGTGCACATTTTACTGACACTGTGACAAGTGTTTGTTGACAGGTGGTGGGGATTGGAAGCACTGGCTGACACCAGAAGGCCCCGCAGAAGGAGGCCTGTGCTGGGGGAGCTGCGAGCCAGCCAGCACTGGAGGAAGTGTGGGAGGGCCAGGGCTGAGAGCTGGGTCACCGCGCTCGCTGGCTCGGGACTTTGTTCTTCAGGTCGGAGCCTGCAGCAGCTCTGACTGAGGTTAAGTGGCGGGAGCAGGTTTCTCTGAGCAGAACGTATCTTCAGAGGCAGCGGTACTGGCGTAATGCTCTGCTGGGACTAACGACATTCATGTAGGGAATATTTGTATGGACTTTGTGAGTGATACTGGTCTGTAAGTATGGGAAGTTATTGCATTTTGGAGATGCCACAGGTTTATAAAATAAATGAGAGTTAATTAATTCCATCTTTCTAAACACTGCAACAATTTTGAATTTTCTCTTTCAAATAATTTTTTAGAGAATGCTTTCTGAAGTAAAGATTTTCAGGAAGTTTAGTTCTATTAAAATTTTCTGATTTTTCCAGATTTAGAAGTGTTATTTAGCATTTCTTAGCAATTTGCATATGTATGTATTATGTATTTATAACCTGTATATTATGTGTATGAATATGTACATAATGTGTGCATAAATGCGTGACATATACACACTTGCATAGGCATATGTGTAACGCATGTATATACGCCATACATACACATTAAATCCATCGTGGGCTTTCCACTGTGTTGACACAGAGTGGAAATAACACACTGTAGCTATCTTGCTATTCTCCCGTGCTCGCGCCCCACTTCTTCAGTGATGTTTTGTGTGATTTTTTTTTCCGACTCTTGTTACCGTGAACAGAGCCCGATTCAGTTTCCCAGTGAGCCTCTTTGGATTTCTGGTGTGCGCAGGAAAGGTCCTCTTGCTGAGGTGCGAGGAGTGCACGCTGGTCCCGGATCAGGGACCTCAGATGGATGCGCACCCAGAGGAGAACTGGACTGGGTCTCTGTGCACCTCCGGGGGATGGGGAGAGCGAGGCCGAGTCAGGCGGGTTCTATGTCAGTGCGGGTCAGCGATGGAGCAGAGCAGGGCCTGGCCCAGCGGGGTCTACTGCAGACCTCTTTCTTCCGCACCCCCTCCTTTGGCTTCTCTTACGTCCCACGTAGCAGAGGATACTCGAGATGGGGGCCTTTTGGGTCGGCCTCGCATGCTTACTCTGCGTTTGCGGTTCTCTTCGTCCCCCAGCAGGCGGCTCAGGTGCGGCCAGGCTGCGTGGGAGCGGGGCGGGGGCCTCGGCCTGCAGACCCTGGCCTGAGTGCGCGCGTGTGCATGCGTCCCCGTGCACCACGGGTGGGCTTTCAGAATTAGCTTAATTCTGTGCCATCCTGCCAATTACGTTTATATTTTTAAACGTGTATTTAAAATGAATTCGTTGTCCCCAAAAGGTAATATTACAGTTTCTTCCTTGATTTCACCTGTAGTATTAAATTAGAAATTGTGTTTTTATACAATGAGATATACCTTATGGTTTATTCCATCAGTGTATCTCTGAATGCTTTCCTTCATGATTCATAAATTATTGAAACTCAAATGCATATACTATTATATGTTTTACTTTATTTTAATTGATACATGATTATACATGTCGATTGGCTCCAGAGTAAAAGTTTCATAACTTTACGTATCGTGTGATGACAACCACATCATGGCCGGAAGCATTTATCACTTCTTCGTGGTGAGAACATCGCGCCTTCTCACTTCTGGCCGCTTTGAATCCGGCGAGACACTGTGGTAATCTGCAGCCACCTCCTGTGCAGTAGGACAGCGGGTGGACCAGTCGGTGCCTCATACCCAGCTCGCTACCCTCCCATCCTCAAGAACCCGTTCTATTCTCTACTTCTACGAGACAAATGTTATGGACCCTCCATTTGACAGAAATCAAGTGGTATTATTTGGCCATTTGTGCTTGATTTATATCATTTCGATAATGTCCTACAGGTTTATTTACCTTGTAACAGATGACAATCATTTATTATTTTTATGACTGAATAGTTTTCCTTCTTCATTCATTTTAGCAAAGTTAGATAAATTTCATATCCAGTCATGAATAGTACTGCAATAAATATTGGAGAGTAGATCTCTCTTTTTTTAAAGGGTAGAATTAGTATTTTATTGTCATTTATAAACAGATGGCAGCTGGGTATATAGTTTCCATACTTCATATTTTTTGTAAATAAAAAAATTAAAAGTTTTTGACAGCTGGTTATATTCTTCAAAAAACACAATTAGACTAATTCATTAATGATGGCTTCCAGCTTTTCCTTATTAGCACTAGAAAACTCACCCAGGTTTTCACCCTTTATAAACCCTGGAAGGTTGGCCTGCACTTGACTGCAGTCGGCAGCGACGTCATCCACATCCACTTGGAAGAACAACAGCTGGAATATTCTTCAGACAGGGAATGGAAGAAAGGCTCGCTCCCTTTGCAAGGCCCACGCCATGTGGCCGAGAAATTGACTACTACGAGTTTATCTCCCACATCAGCCTGCTGAAAGGCCTGTGAGTTCTGGATCTGCGTTCTGGATCCATAGCTCCATTCTGGCTGCTGGGTGCTACGGAAGCAAGCGATGCACGTGGATGGAAGGCGCCAGGCGTAGCTCTAGTTATCTCTTGAAATACTGATTTTCTTTCTTTTGGACACATGCCCAGTATTAAGGTTACTGAGTCATGCATTACTCTCATTCTGTGTGTGTGTGTGTGTGTGATACTGGAAAGTGAGCCCAGGGTCTCATGCATGCAAGGCAGGTGCTTTCCTATTGAGCTCCATCCCCAGCCCCTTGTATTGTCTTTTGAGATGGGATGTTCCTAGGCTGACCTCTAATGAGTGATCTTTCTGCCTCAGCCTCCCAAGTAACTGAAATGACATAACACCGCTGTGCCTGGCTCCTAGTTTTTTTTTTTAATGTTTGAGGAATTGTCATAGTTATTCATAATGGTTGTTCTGGTTTACATCTCCACAGCCGGTCTGTAGCTATCCTCTTTGCCCACACAGCCTCACTAGGCTCTTTCTGTCTTTGTGTTAATAGCCGTTATAGCTGATTTCTCTCATGGTTAGCGATGCTGAGTGTTTTCAAATGCCCAATAGCCATTTTGTGAAGTCCATTGAGACGTGTTTTTCAGGTCTCTTGCCCACTTTTAGCTGGAATATTTGGAGTGGATGTTTTACATGTGGCCTTCTGGCTATTAACCTCCTCTCATGTAAGTTTGCAAGTATTCTCCCTGTCTGTCTATTGTCCCTTTGCTGTTGCATACTTCTTCACGCTGAAGAAAACATTTGTTTTTCTACATTGGTTCTGGAGATGAAGCCCAGGGCCTTATACACATAGCACAAATGCTCTCCTCTGAGACACAGCAGCATTTAGGTGTTAGATTTAGTATAATCCTGTTTGTCTGCATTTGCTTTCATTGCTGTGCTTCTGAGGTTCTACCCAAGTTGTCCTCTCTCAGTGTGAGGAACTTCTACAAAAGGATTCCCTTATTTTCACTGTGTTTCCAGGCATGCAGGAGATTCTCACATCAGGGACAACTGTCCTTTCTCTGTGCCCTGGGTGGTTTCCTGCTGCCCTCAGCTCCACAAGTCCTTAGAACATGTCCCTAAGCTGTCCCGACTTGCTGATCAAATCAGGAATCTGCTGAGGGTGAAAGAGGTTGGGACAAACATAAAGTAGATGGGACAGTGGGGCAGAGGGCAGAGCCTGAGCTGCCCTTGCCTAATGCTGATGTGTGTTTTCCTCATGAAAACCTTAAAGACCCACAAAAATGTAGGATCAGGAAAAAATTATTGGCCCTAATGTACAAAAGAGACAATTTTTAAAAAATGATCAGAATGAACATATGTTAAGTGAACTTTTACACATTTTGAGCTGAAACTTGCTTTCTGAGATGTTTGCCTTTGCTATTCTAGGTCTCTTCTGTTTCCATATGAATTTTAGGAAAGTTTTCTGTAGTTCTGTGAGGTATACTAGTGATATTTTGATCAGGATTGCATTAAATCTATCTAACAATTTTGAGAGTATGGCCATTTTCACTATGTTGATTCATCCTGTTCATGAGCAAGGGGTATCTTTACATTTTATGATATCCTCTTCAATCTCTTTTTTCAGAGAATCATAGTTTTCAATGTATAGATATTTTACTCCCTTTGCTAGATTGATTCCTAAGTATTTCATTTTGTTGGAGGTTATTGTGAAAGGTGTGGTTTCACTAATTTCTCTTGCATTAAATTTGTTGTGTGTGTATAGATATGCTATTGATTTTTGAAGTTCTTACTTTATATCTAGCTACACTACTGAATTTGGTTATTAAATTTACAAGTCCTTTGGTGGAGTTTTTGAGGTCTTCTAAGTAGAGTATTATGCCATCCATAAGTAATCATAATTTAACTTCCTTTCTTTTATTTCTCTTGTCTAGTTGCTCTGGTTGATGTTTCCAAAACTTTATTAAATGGAGTGGTGATAATGGACATCCTTGTCTTATTCCTGATTTTAGAATGAAAGCTTTCATTTTTTTACCATTTGGTATGATGTTAGCTGTTGGTTTGTCATTTATGGCTTTTATCAGTTTGAGATAAAGACCCTCTTTCCAATTTTCTGTAGTGTTTTTATCATGAATTGGAACTGGATTTTATGAAATGCTTTTTCCACATCTGTTGAGATAATCAACTGGCTTTTGTCTTTGGCTCAGTTAATATGGTGAATTATATTTATTGATTTGCATATGTTGAACCATTCCTACCTCCATGGGATGAATACTACTGTTATGGTGTTTAATATTTTTGGTGGTTTGCTGCATTCTGTTTGCCAGTACCTTATTGAGGATTTTTACATCTATGTTCACTAGGGAGATTGACCTGTAGTTTTCTTTTTTAGCAGGGACCTTCTCTGGTTTTTGTATCAGGATAATACTTGCTTCCAGGAATGATTTTGGAAGTATTATTTCTCTTTCAATTTCATTAAAGAGCTTCAATATTCATGGCATTAGTTCTTCTCTAAATTTTTTATGGAATTCAACAGTGAATCCATCAGGACGTGAGCTTTTCTTTGTTGGTAAGTTTTTAATTACATTTTCAATTTCATTGACTGATATTGGGTTATTTCGAATTTTTATGTCTTCTTGAGTTAAATGTGTTCCTTGAATGCAGCATTGGCATTTCATATGTGTCTAGGAAACTGTCCATTTCTTTGCCATCTTTTAGAATACAGGTTCGCAAAGTAGAGATTGAAGATCATCTGGATTTCTTCAGGATTCATTGTGATTTCCTCTTTTTTATTCCTAATTGCTTGAATTTGAGTTTTTTATTTCCTCTTTTTAATGAGATTTGCAGAATTTATTAATTTTATTTAATCTATGAAAGAACCAAATCTTTGAATCACTGATTCTTTTGTATTGTTTTCTTAGTCTTGCTTTAATTTTGGCTTTTATCTAATGTCCTCCTTCATATAAGCTTTGGATTTGATTTGTTCTTATTTTTCTAGCAGTTTCAGGTTCAACTGAGGTTAGTTTTTTGATCTCTTTCTGTTTTCTTGATGTAAGAATTCACTGCTACACATTTCCCTCCAAGGACTGCTCTCATTGAGTCCCACAAGTTTCAGTATGTTTTATTGGCATTATCATTTAATTGCAGTTTAATTTTTTCTTTAATTTCCTCTGTGACCCATTTCTCGTTCAGGAGAATGTTGTTTGATCTTCATGTGTTTATGTAGTTTTTTGTGGTTTCTTTTGCAGTACTTTCCAATTTCATTGCACTATGATCAAATAATATGCATGGGAGGATTTAAATCCCTCTGCATTTACTTAAGCATGGCTTATGGGTTAATGCATGGTCTATTTTGGAGAATGTCTCATGTGCAGCTGAGAATAGTGTGTACTCAGATGTAGCGGGGTGGACACTCTGTATACATCTATTAAGTCCATTCACAGATTTGGTTTAATTCTGGTATGTCCTAGTTGATTCTTTGCTTAGTTGATCAGTTCATGAGAGTGGAGTATTAAGGTCCCCCATTACAGTTGTGCTGGTGTGTATTTGGTTTTTCATGTCTGTTAATATTTGTTTCATGTAATTGGGCGCACTGGTGTTTGGTGCGTATGTATTTATGACTGTTACCTCTTCTCGGAGTTTTCCCTTAACTAATACGCATTGACCTTCTTTGTCTCTCGTGATCTGTCTTGAAGTTCACACTGTCTGTGAACAGAATAGCTCCCCTGCTTTTTTCTGCATTCCCATGGCATACAGTATTGTTTTCCATCCTTTGACTTTCAGTCTATAAATTTCTTTTTGAATTAAATGTGTTCCTTAAATGCAGTGTATTGTTGGCTCTTGCTTCTTGGTCCATTCTGCCAGTCTGTTTCTTTTGATTGGTCAGTTGAGACCATTTATGTCGATGTGTATAACTGATATGTATTGGCTTATCCTTTTTATGTTACTTTCCTTGACCTTTGCCTCTCTTTAATTACTTGCCCTGCCTTGTGGCTTTTTTCTATTGGTGTTCCTGTGGTTTTGGTCTTCATTTTCTCTTTCTAATATATTCTTCAGGGCATTTTGAAGAGCTGGTTTGGTGGCCATGAATTTCTTCAGTTGTTCTTTGTCATGAAAGAGTCTTATTTTTCCATTTATTTTTGAAAGATGATTTTGTGGGGTACATCAATCTTGGTTGAAGGTTGTTTTCTTTTAGGTCTTGAAATACCTCACTCTAAGCTCTTTTTGATTTGTGTGTTTATGCTGAGAAGTCTTCTGTGATTCTGATGTATTTTCATTTATATGTGCTTTTCCCTAACAGCTTTTAATATTCTGTTCTCTTGCTGAATTTCTGGAGTCTTCATTATTATATGCCTTGGTGTAGACTTACTTTGTCATGGCTCTTTGAAGTTCTGTATGCTTCATTTATTTGTGTGTCAACTTCTTTATCCATGTTTGGAAAGTTTTCTGCCATTATTTCTATGAAGTTTTTTTTGTATCTTTTGTGCTGTCTCCAGCTTTCTCACTAACTGCAATCAATCTTATGTTGTTCTTCTTTGCTTCACCTTGTAGCTGTTGGATTGGTTTTCTGTGATCTCTTGCTATTTTTAAGATACCTTTCTTTTCCTGGTCACTAGTCACAATCCTGTCTTCTAGATCTGATATTCTATCCTCACCTTCAATCTCTTGCATATACTTTCAATAGAGATTTTAATCTCCTGGATTTCTGTTTGGATCTGTTTCATGGATTTCATTTCTTTCCTATGTTGGACATTCATGATTTCCATTGTTTTCCTAGGTTCCTCTATTTTTCTTTATCTGTTTCTGCTTTAATAGTGCACATTTTGGTTGCAATTTCTTTTTGCACCTTGGAGATTATTTTTTTCTATAGCCTCTTCCATATGTTTTTTCACTTCTGTTGCTATCATTTCAGAAAGTTTCAGTGCTAGGCTTTCAATTTTCTTTTTTTCATTGTGCTCAGGACTTGTCCTGGGTGGACTGGGGTTGTGGGACTGTGCATTTTGCTTCTGTGTCTTGTCATTTTCTTTTTCTATTTCTTGTTTTGTTTGGTTTTCAGTGTTGATGCTTGTAGGTATCTTATGGTAGATAGCATTACCCCTAGCACTGAGGCTTCCCTAGGAAATTTCTGGTCCTCAGGGATGTCTTCCAGATGTAGGTGTTTCTCGATCTTCATGTGTATCCCAAGAACCTACCTTCTCAGTGGATTAAAGATGAGAAGTTATTCATTTGGCTCAGTGCTCAGTCCTTTGGTACTAGACTATGGTGTTGGTAATGACCCCATACAATCACAGTACTGTCATACAGGGGGGGAAAACTGATTAGAACAGGTGCGGCATCCTGGCTAAAGTACTACAGTTAGCAATAGCAATACTCTTGAGCACAGTCTGGCTTTCACCAACTGTGGAAACTGTTAATCTGATACATTTAACCCTAGGAGCTAATTCTACAGTTATATAACAGAATCCGGCATATTTTCAAACTTGTATGCAATGATTTTCCCCTTAGTGGAGTGATTTTACCTTGGTGTGGGAAAGAGGAGGGTTAAGAGGATAGGGAGCAAGACAGAGAGATGAATGAGGTCCAATATAGTAGGAGCAAGGCTGGAGGGCAAAGGGTCATCTTCCAAGCTTTGGGAAACTGGAGGACACAGGAAGGAAAGAACAGAAAAGGAAGCAAAGGAGTATTGAGGTGAACCAGAAGAGAAGAGACTATGTTTACTCACATCAAGTATCATAAAATCAAGCAAGATAGTTGATGAAAGAGAGTAAGAACATGAGTAGAAGAAAACAAAAGGGGACATTATAAACCTAAGTCATGAAAGAAAAAAAAAAGAGGGGAAAATAAGGGAGAAAAAACAGAAAACAAAAATAATCATAAAAAACAAAATGACACAAAAGAAAACTAAACAGCAACAACAAAAAAAAGACACCAACTGGACCGAAAAAGGAAAACCAATCACACAAACAGAAAAATAAACAGTAAGATTCCCCTGATGTCCACAGTTCTGTAGTAGATCTAAGTCGGATCCCCGAAACATGTTGTATCCTTCAGCCAAGTTTGCAGTGGCGTTTGTGCTCCACATAAGGCTGATCTCAGCCTCTGGATATGGGGCTGGGACTGGTGTTCTCCCTACTCCACCTAATTGACCAACCGCTGGCATCCATGCTGGGTGGGTTGCTGGGGCCTCCTGCCTGCAGTCTTTCGGATTATGATGGGAGTCCCCAGTTTGATCTAATGGCTCACTAAATGACTTGGTTATGTACACAGAATAAGTCAATCGTCTTGCAGTCATATCCACATTTTAAATCAATGGAGTCCACTGCAAGGGAAGAGTCTCTGCTGCGCGCAGGTCTTCTGCAGCAAGAGCTGAACTTTCTCACACACAGCATCAACTGCCAAGCACCTGCTCCTCTCCATGCCATGGGCCTAACCTTCCAACTGTCCTTCGACAGCAAGAAATGGCACAGTCCTCCTTGGAAAAGGGCTTGCTATGAATTATATTACAACTTTTCATTTGATAATGCAGACAAAAAAACAACACAGACATTTTTACAGGATTCATTCTGCCTTTCATGGTCTTCATTAACTCCCATGTCTTTTCTTCTTATTCCTCCAGTTCAAGCAGAGCACCATGGATGGCAACAGGACGTTTTCCAGTGACTTCACCCTGGTGGGGCTCTTCGCCCACAGTGAAGCCTCAGGACTCCTGTTCGGGGTCATTGGCACCGTCTTCCTGATGGCCATGGTCGCTAATGGGCTCCTGATCTTCCTGAGCCACAGGGACACACTCCTCCACACGCCCATGTACTTCCTGCTCAGCCACCTCTCCCTCATCGACATGCTGTACATCTCCACCATCGTGCCCAAGGCCTTGGTTGACTACCTTGTGGGCATGGGCACCATCTCCTTCTCGGGCTGCACCACCCAGTACTTTCTCTACATGGGCTTTGTGGGAGCCGAGTTCTTCCTGCTGGGCCTCATGGCCTACGACCGCTATGTGGCCGTGTGCAGCCCGCTGCGCTACCCGGTGCTCATGAGCCGCAGGGTCTGCTGGCTGATCGTGGGCAGTTCTTGGTTCGGTGGTGCCCTGGACAGTCTCCTCCTCACTCCCCTCACCATGAGCCTCCCTTTCTGTGCCTCACACACCATCAACCACTTCTTCTGTGAGGCCCCCACCATGCTGAGGCTGGCCTGTGGCCACAAGGCTGCCTACGAAATGGTGATGTATGCCTGCTGCGTCGTGATGCTGCTGGCCCCCTTCTCTGTGGTGACCGCATCCTACACGCGCGTGCTCATCGCTGTGCAACACATGAAGTCTGCAGGAGGGAAGAGGAAGGCCCTGGCCACCTGCTCCTCACACATGATGGTGGTGACGCTGTTCTACGGGGCCGCCGTGTACACCTACGCGCTGCCCCCATCCTACCACACCCCACTGCAGGACAAGGTCTTCTCCACCTTCTACACCATCCTCACTCCCGTGCTCAACCCGCTCATCTACAGCCTGAGGAACAGGGACGTGCGGGAAGCATGGAGCAGGGTGCTGGGCAGGCATCGAGGGCCAGCAGCATGACATGGAGGGCCTCTAACTGCTCAGTCCCCCTGTCCAGGGCACTCAGGGCTCTGCTGTGAATGATGAAGCCAGCAGTGGGAGCAGCTGTCAACACCAAGGGTGCACTGGCTCCCACGGGATGGGGACCTCTTCCTGACATTGGGACTAATGCCACGCTGCCAGAGATGAAACTGGTACTTTTCTTTCTTTGGTTCTGCTGATTTCAGTTCTCTGATGAGAGTTCACGCATGTGAGCGCTGCCAGACACATCTGGTCTGACCATCTGGTACCTCAGCAGAGCTGGTGATGTGGATTACATTGCTCCACCGACCACTCATAGAGTTTATGGGGCACTTGGGGATATTGACATCTGAGACAGCTGAAAGGAGTAAAGCATCATAAAACCTCAAAGGGAATAAACACGTAGAATAACACTGGGAGTTTGAAAAGTCTAAGAATCGCTTCTTTGAGATGTGAATCCTTCTTTAAATGAACTTGGACCTAAAGAAAGTGAATCATGCATTTTACAGAAATCCAAAAACTATTCTCATGGGGCACAGGTTCAATGATGTTTTATTTGTTATGGGACAAATAATGATTACATTAAAATCACAGCGAGAGGGAGCTGAGAAAGAAATGCCTACTTTATTAGCAATTTCCATAATCACATTTTGCTTCTTGTCTAATCAACGGGAACCTCTGGCCACTTGGAATTTCTCGTGGTCATGACTGGTGGGCAGATGTCTCCATCCTCCGTGGCCTTCCAGAGGAGCAGTGCGCTGCGTGGTTCTTCTCGGCAGCACCAGGTTTTATACTGGATGATGTTACAAAACAGAAAGAAGCACACAGCCAGCTTCGCATCAGCTGTTTGAGCTGGAAAACCATTTGTAAGTGATGTGGTGTCATCTCTTCCCAGGAAACAGAGTTGAAGAACACTGGGCTTAATCGCAGACCCAGTCATGAAAACCAGGGTCACACATGGGGCCCTGGGCCTTGGTGCAATGCCAGGCTTGGTGTTCCCACCCATGTGACAGAATCCAGGAGCAGTGAATCACGGCTCACAGGGCAAGGGACTAAACACAGCCTTGCTCCTAACACTCTGCAAAATCTGCTGGCTCTTAGGCAGGATCTTCACCAGTGGCCCCACGGCTGTGGAGCGCAGTGTCTGACCGCTTACATCATCCTTCAGGAAAGCAGACCACTCCCATCTAACTGACCAGGCTTATTGGATGCCGCCAGCGCAGACCTTCTGGGGATTCTACTGATAAAAACCTGATTTCTTTCTATCTTGACACACTGGCTTGGAGACATCCAGATGACAGCAAGAGCACTTCCAACCCAGCACAAGACTCTGTCATCATGGAAGGCGGGGTCCAGGCAGCACCTCGGCACATTTCCGAGGCCTGTGCACCCCTACAGATCTCACATTTCTAAGAAGCACCTCTTATTCTGCAAAGTTTGAGTTTATATACGTTTTTTCTTGTAAGATTTTTACAGATCAAGTAAATGATAGGTGTATAAGATTATCACAAACATGAGTAACTATTTGAGCCCTTCTTTCCAGAGGTGGTTTTCTCCCATGTGCATAATATTCATCTACTGCTTTCCCACTTTTTTTTCCTCTTGTCCCTCGCACACATCAGGGGGCACCTGGCACAGACAAAC
>RJWT010004865.1:0-32243 GCA_004365215.1 Cuniculus paca
GATGAAAACACACTTCTCAGCTGAGCAAATATGAATGGCAAATAAATACATGAAAGAATATTCAGTATCATTGGTCATTAGAGAAATGCAAATTAAAACAACTCTGAGATTTCATCTCACTCCAGAAAGAATGGCCAGAATCAAGAAAACCACCAAAAATAAATTCTGGAGAGGCTGTGGTGGAAAAGGAACCCTTCTCCACTGTTGGTGAGAGTGCAGACTGGTGCAACCACTGTGGAGGTCAGTTTGGAGGTTCCTCAAAAAGCTAGGACTAGAATTCCCATTTGACCCAGCTATTCTGCTTCTGGGTATATTCCCAAAAGAAGTGCAATCATCTTACCACAGTGATATATGTGCACCCATGTTTATAGTAGGACAATTTGTAATAGCCAAATCTTGGAAACAACCCAAATGCCCATCAATTGAGGAATGGATAAAAAAGATTTCCTAGTTTTATAAAATGGAGTACTATTCAGATATAAAAAATGATCACATTGAGACTTTTATAGGTAAATGCATGAGACTTGAGACCATACTTATAAGTGAAATAAACCATACACACATGTGTAAACACCTCATTGTCTCCCTAGTGTAAGAAACTGAAAGACAGTAAGATACAAAATTTTCGATAAATATGAAGAAATGGTTCTGAAATCCAATGGTGCTGTTATTCTTTAATTTGATTGGTTTAAGTCCCTTTCCTACTGTTTGAAGGTAATATGTGAGAAGATAGGAACAGCTCTTTCAAAAAATGAGACACTACGGTAGCCATTGGTGGTTTCTTGTTGTGCAACTTGAAGACCTGTACTGCTATTCTCTTTTTCTGGTTTTATAATGGTTTGTTTTGCTTGAGTTTATTGGCTGTAAATGTGTGAACAACCATTTTGAAGAAAGCAAGAGACACTAGGGTAACCACTGTTAATCTCCTGTTGTTATGTTTTGAAAACCTGTATAGCTTGCAGTGTTCTGTTTTGAAATGCTATATTATGTTTGACTCTATTCTGTTTTCTTTTGCTTTGTTTTTTTGTTTTGTTTTGTTCTATTCTCTTTAAAATAAAAATAAATAAGTAAATAAATAAATATATAAATAAATAAATTCAAAACGTATGAAACTGCAAGCCACTGCCACAACAGCACAATGTTCAATAGATTTTTAATACTGATTGGGACTGGCTGTGTACTGAAGTCACTCATCAGTCTTCTAGGTATTTTCTGCCAGAGCCTGGCAGCAGGCTTTACCCATCATAAGTAAGGCAAAGTGCTTCTGTTACATCCTGTTGCCCTGCTTTGAGGGCAGACACAATCAACTGGATTGCTCCTAGAGCATGAGAAGACCTTCAGCATCAAGATGTGAGCAGAGATGAAAGCACAGAAAAGTGCAGCTTCTTACTGAGAGCTGAGTTTTAAAATATCTGTATACATGTGCTGAATAAAGTAAAGAGAAGTAAAAGTACAATACCAAGGCCAAAAATCATTCCTCCCAAGGAAATGGGGGCATGCAGATTTCCAACAATGTCACAGAGCCATGCTACCAGAGTTGCATGAGTTTTTCTGCTCTGTCTCTAAAGACTAATACCTCTAGGTCAAAGAGAAAGCAGCTTTCTTTTTATTTATCATTTCCACCTGCTTGTATTAAAGACCCTGAACGCTGCACTGCACAATGGATGGGATAAAAGGAAGAGAGACAGTGTAAAATACACGAATGAGGCACCTACGAAACCTCTGTGTCTTCCCCTAGTATTACAGGCAGGTAATCTTTGGTAGACTGACACTTGATTTGAGATAAATTTGAGAAGGGCGATTCTCAATAGACATAAGATCAGGGAACGGAGTTTAACTCTTTTCCTCAATGGACAGCTTAGCTCTACAGACATGCCCCTGCAGCCTTCAAACTAATTTGTCTAGCTGGGAAGGGGACCAGAAACGTGAGAAAAAACAGCCAGGTGCAGCTCATCTTCCTACCATTTGGCACCCAAGGAAAAAGGGAGATGGGGATGGCACTGGGGGTGCTGGTTCTGCCTCTATCTTTCTTCTATTGTTCCTGTTGGCCACATGGTCCACATGAGTATCTGGGTTGCTGCTTTCATCCCATTTTTTGAAGAGGTCAGATATGCACCACTAATGAGAATCATCCCCCCTTACCCAATGCATGCTTCCTGTCATGATTGTACAAGTTGTTCAGTTTGTTTATTTCTACTTTGGAGTCAATTAAGCTGCCAGGTCTAGTTACTCCTAGTATATTGGGCAAATTGCAGGGCAGCATTTGAGCCATGAGAAAATTGCGAGGATCCATCACAAACTCTCTATCATAAATGATTTGGGCTCTTCCTGGCATAATGGAGAAAGCATGCCCATGGTGTGGTGCAATACTCATGAGATACCTGCACAGATTTGCTGATGGGCACTGTGGGATGGTGCAGCTCTGGCTGGGCTGGTGGCTGCTGCCAGTGGACTACCACATGGCTCTAGCATGGGCTCTTGGTATTGTCCAAACAGTGGACGGTCTTCTATGGTGCCAAGTAGGCAGTGGTGCCTGGGGCCTTCTGGAGGGTCAGGAAACTCAGGAGGGCAGAAGGGCCTGCTCTTCTTGCTCCTTGCTGACCTCCTCATCTCTGGCAGCCTCATGCTGTTCTTTCCCTCCTGTGGCTGCCATCTTGGAAGCTGCCACTAGAAGCCGCTGGACTCTCAGACCTCCTCTACCAGTGCTAGTAGCAGCAATAGAAGTAGCAGCAGCTGTGAAGACCCACAGACTCATTTCTCACCTTCAGTTATACTTTTCCCATGGAATTCTTTTGTGAGAAGCACACCACAAGTTGTGGGGCATTGCCTTGCACAGGGCCTGAATACACATCTCTGCAAACTACATTTCAGTAAAGAAAATACAGAAAACAAACCTGTAGCTCTCACATATAGACAGAAGCACACATGCCCCAGCATTCAGATATGCTGAGTTCTCTAAGTAGAACTTATGTTGAAGTTGATAGGGCTGTTGAACCTTTCTTGTGAAAAAGTAGTAGTAGCCATTTCCGTCCATTGCTTCCTAAGGGGCAATGTGAAGCAAACCATCAAGTTGTTTCACATCTTGTTTCCATACCACAGAATCAATTCCTTGTTTAAAAGATCACCAAGTTAATTCCATTCAACTCAGGTTGAAAACCATGGTTCCCTGGAAGGTACTTCAGAGATAGTTCCCAACCTCCAGTAGGAGCAACTTTCTGACTGCCTCAGCAGCAATGATTTTTATTTAAGTACGTGCTTAAGTATGCATGACTACAGGGAAGAAAATGTTCAAAGGGGGCATACAACCAAATCAAACAAGGTTTGCCATCTTTAAGATATCGGAAATGGCCCAGGATTGTGTAGGAACCTGTGCCAGAAACAGCAGGCATCCTCTCAGAATGTGTTGAACTGAAAAGTAGCCTCTATATTTCTCCTGGCATTCTTTAAGTAAGCACTTCATTCAAGAAACACAGGAAAGGGCTGGTCATGGTGTTGCATACGTGTAATCACATCACTCAGGAATCTGAGGACTGAAGATTTTAGCAAGTTTCAGACCAACCTGGAGTACAAATTTAGCCCAAGGCCAGGCTGAACTGCAGACGGAAACCCTTCTTCCAAAAGACACACCTACCCATTGCCCATCACCACTCCCAGCTTATGCCCCCCAAAAATCCCAAGACAAGAACAGGAGAGCTTACTCTTAATGAGCAGGATATAAGAGGCCATCAGCATAACAGATACTTATCATCCTCAGGTGTTCTCTGGCCTGTGAAGAAGGTGTTGCTTGGGAAGTGACCTGATCAAGCCTGTAAATTGGTGCAGCTGAGACAGTGCAGGAGCTCAGCTGTGATTCAGGGTGGAACTAGGTTTCCTCCCACTAACAACTCTTTCTCCCTGAATTTCAACTTCTTGGGTTATTTTTTTTTTTGGTCAAGCTTTTCTACAGCTCGATACCTTCACTTCTATTTCCTCTTTGTCTCTCTTCAGTTAAGACTGCTCTACTGGCTCAAGTGGAAGACCCCAGTTCCATTTCTCTGCCCATTACTGCCAAAGGAGAGTAACAGTGTGAGTGTAGGAAACAACCACTTGTCTTGCAATATCCTTGATCTTCTAGCAATCAGGCCAATGGAGAGCTACTACAGTTCTCTGGAAAATTGGTTTCTTGTCTCTCCTCTCCAGACTATCAGGCAACATTGAGGAAAGGGCCAAAGTTTGTCTCCTACCCCAGTTTGAGGAAACACATCTTGGGCAATTTAATAGCAATTTATCTATCAGCTCATCACTGAGTTGACTCTAACTTTCTTTTCACCAGTTTTCACTGCCTTTTGGGTTTGGGGTTGTTTTAAGAGCCTGCAAATTTCATCATCTCTGTTCAAAGAACACAACATATCTGAACACTGGGGAGTATGTAATTCTTTATATATGTCAGACCTGTATGTTTGTTTTCTGTATTTCCTTAGTGAAAGGCAATTTCCTCCTGGCTGACATTTCAGTCATGAAGCAAGGAAACAGCACACAACTTGTGGAGTCTTTCCCAAGAAAGAACTCCATGGTAGAAGTATAACAGAACCTTGGAATTGATTCTGCTCTGTGGAAGTAAGTATGTAAACAACTTTATGTGTTGCTTCATTTTGGCCCATAGGAATCAGCAGAAGGAAATGGGTTACTACCACTCTTTTGCCAGGAAGGCTGCAACAGCTATATGAACTTCACTATAAGTTCTGTTCAGAGACCTCAACATATCTGCCTACTGGGAAGTGTATGCTTCTTTCTTCACATGAGAGGTACACTTTCGTTTCTTATTCTTCTTAATAAAGGCAGTTTGTACAGAGATGACGTTACAGTGCCTGGGCAATGTAATATCCCACAACTTGTGGTGTGTTTCCCAAGAAAGAACTTGATTAGAGAAATAAAAGTGAACATTAGAAATCACTCTGCTTTGTGCAAATAAGTGTCAAAACATCTTTAGGTGTTGCTTCATATTATCCCATAGCAATGAAAAGAAGGAAATGACCTATTATCTCACTTTTGAAAAGAAAGCTGCTATAGCTCAACCACTTTTAGTATGAGCTGTGCTCAGAGAACTCAACATATCTGCACAGTGGGGAGTGTGTGCTTCTTTCTATATATGTGAGAGATACATGTTTGTTTTCTGTATTTTCCATAGTGAAAGGAAGTTTACACGGAGATGACTATTCATTCCCTGGGAAACAAAACACTGCAAAGCTTTTGGTTTGTTTTCCAAGGAAGAACTCCTTGGCAGAAGTAAAGTTGAATGGTCAAAATGATTCTGCTGCGTGGAAATAAGTATGGAAAGAAATTTGTGTGTTGCTTCATATTTACACATGGGAAAGAATGGAAAGAAAAGGCTAACTAGCAGTCCTTTGCCAGGAAAGCAGAAAGAGCAATACTGACTTCAGCATAAGTTCTACTCAGAGAATTGAATATACCTGAACACTGGGAAATGCATTCTTCTTTGTTTAACTGAGAGGTGCACATTTCTTTACTGAATTTTCTTAGAGAAAGGCAGTTTGCACAGAGAACACTATTCAGTGCTTATGCAATGAAACTTTGCACAACATGTGGCATGTTTCCCACGAAAGAATTCCAAGAGAGAAGTATAACTGAACGTTAGAAAAGATTCTACTGTGAGGAAACAAGTGTGTTTCTTCATATTGGCCCATAGGAATGAATGGAAGGAAATAGCTTACTATCACTCTTTTGACAGGATAGTTGCAACAGCTGTACCAACTTCAGTGCAAAATCTGTGAGAACTCAACATGTCTACACACTCAGGAGGGTGTGCTTGTTTCTATACATGAGAGGCAAATGTTTCTTTGCTGTGATTTCCTTAGTGAAAAGCTGATTGCACAAAGACTACTATTCAGTCACTGCAGTGAAACACCCCACACCTTGTGGTATGTTTCCAAAGAAAGAATTCCATGGTACAAATATAAGTGAATATAAGACATGACTCTGGTGCGTGTAAATAAGCATGAAACTGCTTTATGTGTTGCTTTATATTGGCCCATAGGTATAAATGTTAGGAAAGATCTTACTAGCACTCTTTTGCCAGGCAACCTGCAAGATGTATAGCAACTTCAGTATAAGTTCTGCTCAGAGAAATGAACCTATCTGATCACTGGGGGTTGTGTGTATCTTTTACCTGTGAGAGGTACACATTGGTTTTCTGTAGTTTTCTTAGTGAATAGCAGCTTGCGCACAAATCATTTTCCTGTCCCTGTGCAAAGAAAAACCCTACTACTATTCAGTCACCATAATGAAACACCCCACAGCTTGTGGTATGTTTCCAAAGAAAGAATTCCATTGTAGAAGTATAAGGGAATATAACACATGACTCTGGTGAGTGGAAATAAGGATGAAACTGCTTTATGTGTTGCTTCATATTGGCCCATAGGTGTAAATGGTAAGGAAGTTATTATTAGCACTCTTTTGCTAGGAAACCTGCAAGAGTTATACCAACTTCAGTATAAGTTCTGCTCAGAGAAATGAACCTATCTGATCACTGGGGAATGTGTGCTTCTTTCTACATGTGAGAGGTACACGTTGGTTTTCTGTATTTTTCTTAGTGAATAGCAGCTTACACACAATCATTTTTCCATCCCTGTGCAAAGAAACATCCCACAACTTGTGGTGTGTTTCCCAAGAAAAAGTTACATGGGAGAAAGAAAATTGAAAGTTAGAAATGATTCATTTGTGTGGAAATAAGTGTGGAAGCAATTGCATATGTTGCTTGCTAGTGGTCCATAGAAATGAATGGAAGAAACTTGATTACTACCACTCTTTCACCAGGGAAGCTGCAAGAGCAACACCAACTTCAGTATAAGACGTGCTCAGAGAACAGAACATATTTTCACAATGAGGAATGTGTTTTTCTTTCGAGAAGTGAGAAGTACACCTGTGCTTTCTGTATTTTCCTTACTGAAAAGCAGTTTGCACAGAGATGATTATTCAGCCCCTGTACAAAGAAATCCCCACAATTTGTGGTGGATTCCCAAGAAAGAACTCATTGTGGAAAGTATAAGAGTACATTCGATGTGACACTGCTGTGTCACAACAACTTTGGAAACATATTTATGTGGTTCTTCAAAATGGAATACAAGAATGACTAAAAAGAATTTGCCTATCAGTATTTTGCCCAGAGAGTTGAAAGAGCAACACCAACTTCAGTATAAGTTCTGCTCAGAGAATTGAACATGTCTGCACACGTGGGGGTGAGTGTTTCTTTCTATTCCTGAGTGGCACATGTTTGTTTACTGTAATTTCATTAGTGAAAGGCTGAATGCACAGGTACTACTATTCAGTCACAGCTTAGAAATACTCCACACCTTGTGGTATGTTTCCAGGGAAAGAATTCAATGGTGGAATCATGAGAGAATATAACACATAACTCTGGTGTGTGGAAATAAGGGTGAAACTGCTTTATGTGTTGCTTCATATTGGTCCACAGGTATAAATGGTAGGAAAGACGTTATTAGCACTCTTTTGTCAGGAAACCTGAAACAACCTAATCAAACTCAGTATTACTTGAGCTCAGAGAATTCAACATATCTGCACACTGTGGAGGCTGTGCTTGTTTTTATATGGGAGAGACACAAGTTTGTTTGCTGAATTTATCCTTCCTGAAAGGCAGTTTGCACAGGGATTCCTATTCGGCCCCTATGCAATGAAACACCCAAAAACTTTTCGTGTGTTTCCACAGAAAGAACTCCATGGGAGAAGTAGAACTCAACGTTAGAAATGTTTGTGCTATGTGGAAATAAGTGTGGAAACAACTTTATCTGTTGGCTCCTCTGTGCTCATAGAAATGAAACGGAGGAAACGGCTTATGACCACACTTTTGGGAAGAAACCTGCCACAGCTATACCAATCTCAGTATAACTTCAGCTCAGGGAACTCAATATATCTGCACACTGGGGAGGCTTGCTTCTTTTGATATGTGATAGATATATATTTGTTTCTGGATATACCTTCCTGAAAGGCAATTTGTACAGAGATGACTATTCAGCCCCTGTGCAACCAAACTCCACACAACTAGTGGTGTGTTTCCCAAGAAAGAACTCCATGGAAGAAGTATAACTCAAGGTTAGAAAGGATTCTGATGTGTGGAAAGAAATGAGAAAACAGCTTCATGTGTTGGTTCAAAGAGGCCCATAATAATGAATGGGAGGAAATGGCTTACTACAACTCTTTGGACATGAAAGCCGATACATCTATGCAAACTTCCATATAACTTCAGTGCAGAGATCTCAACATATATCCACACGAGTGATGCTATATTCTTTCTATATGATAGGGACACCATTTTGTATTATGTGTTTGCCTTCCTGAAAGGCAGTTTGCACAGAGATAACTATAAAATCCCTGTGCAATGAAACACTCCAGGACTTGTGGTGTGTTTTCCAAGAATGAATTCCATGGAAATGGATTAGTCAATGTTAGAAATGATTCTGCTGTGTGGAATTAAGTGTGGGAAAACTTTTGCATTGGATCATCTAGGCACATAGGAATGAATGGGAGGAAATGGCTTACTGCCACTGTTTTGCCAGCAGAGCTGCAACAGCTAAATCAAATTCAGTATAACTTCAGCTCAGAGAGCTCAACATAACTGCACACTGGGCAGGCTGTGCTTATTTCTATACATGACAAGCACACGTTTAATTTCTGGATTTCCCTTACTGAAAGGCAGTTTGCACAGAGATGACAATTCCCCAATGTGCAAGGAAACAGCCCAGAACTTTTTATGTTTCCCGAGTAAGAAATCCATGGGAGAAGTATAACTCAATGTTAGCAATGATGGTGCTTTGTGGAAATAAATGTGGAAACCACTTTATGTGTTCATTCATCTAGAAACATAGGAATTAATTGGAGGAAATGGCTTTGTACCACTCTTTTTCCAGAAAACTTGAAATAGCTACATCAAACTCATTATAAGTTCAGATCAGAGAACATCAACGTATCTGCACACTGGGAAGACTGTGCTTCTTTCTACACAGGAGAGGCACACATGTGTTTTCTGGACTTGCCTCACTGAAAGGCAGTTTGAACAGACATGATGACGCAGCCCCTGTGCAACGAAACACCCCAGAGGTTGTGTTGTGTTTCCCCAGAGAAAATTCCATGGGAGAAGGTGAGCTAAACATTAGAAATGGTTCTGCTGTGTGGAAATAAATGTGGAATCAACGTTATCTGTTGGGTCACCAAGGCCCATAGGAATGACTGGGAGGAAGTGGCTTACTACCACTCTATTTCCAGGAACATGGCAACACCTAAATCAAGCTCCGTGTCACTTCAACTCAGAGAAATCAACATATCTGCACACTGGGAAGGCTGTGCTTCTTTCCATACGTCAGAGGCACGTGTTGGTATTTTGAGTTTGCCTTACTGAAAGACAGTTTGTACAGGCATGACTTTTCAGCCCCTGTGAAATGGAGCACCACAGAACTTGTGGTGTGTTTCCCCAGAGAAAACTCCATGGAGAAGTAGAACTCAAAGTTAAAAATGATTCTGCTGTGTGGAAATAAGTGTAGAAACAACTTAAGGTGTTGGTTCATCTAGGCCCATATGCATGAATGGGAGGAAATGGCTTTCCATCACTCTTTTGCCAGGAAAGCTACAACAGCAAAATTAATCTCAGTATAAGCTTAGCACAGAGAACTCAAAATATCTGCACATTGGGGAGGCAGTGCTTGTTTCTGTACATGAGAGGCACACATTTGTTTCCTGCATTTGCCTTAAAGACAGTTTTCACAGACATCACTATTCAGCCCCTGTGCAATGGAGCACTACAGAATTTGTGGTGTGTTTCCCAAGAAAGAACTCCATGGCTGAAGTAGAAGTCAATGTTAGAAATGATTCTGTTGTGTGGAAATAAGTGTGGAAACAACATTATGCGTTGGTTCATATAGGCCCATAGGAATGAATAGGAGGAAATGCCTTATTACCATTCTTCTGCGAGGACAGACACAACAGCTAAATCAAACTCTGTATATCTGCAACTCAGAGAATTCAACATATCTGCACTCTGGGGAGGCTGTACCTCTCTATATATGGGAGAGACATGCATTTGCTTTCAGGATTTGCCTTACTGAAAGGCAGTTTGCACAGAGATGACTATTCAGCCCCTGTACAACCAAACAGCAGAGAACTTGTGGTGTGTTTCCCCAGAAAGAACTCAATGGGAGAAATAGAACTTAACATTAGAAATGATACTGCTGTGTGGTAATAAGTGTGGAACCAACATTATGTGTTGGTTCATATACGGGAATAGGAATGGATGGGAGGAAATGCCTTATTTCCATTCTTTTTTGAGAACAGGTACAACAGCTAAATCAAACTCAGTATACCTTGAACTCAGAGAACCCAGCATATTTGAACACTGGGGAGGCTGTGCTTCTTTCTATATGTGAGAATCACACATTTGTTTTCTGGATTTGCCTTACTGAAACTCAGTTGGCAATGAGATGACCTTTGAGCCACTGTGCAATAAAAGCCTCAAGAACTATTCGTGTTTTCCAAGAAAGAATGCCATAGGAGAAGAATACCTCAATATTTGAAATCATTCTGCACTGCAGAAATAAGTGTGGAAACAACTTTATGCGTTGGTTCATCTAGGACCATAGGAATGAAAGGGAGCAAATGTTTTACTACCACTCTTTTGCCAGGAAAGCTACAAAAGCTAAATCCAACTCAGTGTAACTTCTGCTCAGAGAACTCAACATGTCTGCACACTGGGGAGCCTGTGCTTCTTTCTATATGGAGGGGAACACGTTTGTTTTCTGTATTAGCCTTACTAAAAGGCAGTTTGCACAGAGATGATTATTCAGCACTTGTGAAATGAAAAACCCTAAAACTTTTGGTGTGTTTCCCCATAAAGAGCTCCAACTGAGAAGTAGAACTCAATGTTAGAAATGATTCTGCTGTGTGGAAATAAGTGTGAAAACAAATTTATGTTTTGGTTAATTTTGGCCCATGGGTATGAATTGGTGGAAAAGGCTTACTACCACCCTTTTCCCAGGAAAGCTGCAACAGCTAAATCAAACTCAGTATAACTTCAGATCAGAGAACTCAACATATCTGCACACTGGACAGGCTGTGCTTCATTCTATATGGGAGACACACATGTTTGTCTTCTGGATTTAACTTTCTACAAAGCACTTTGCACAGAAATGACTATTCACCCCTTTGCAATGAAACTCCCCAGAACTTGTGGTGTGCTTCCCCAGAAAGAACTCCATGGGAGAGGTATAATTCAATGTTAGAAATTATTCTTCTCTGTGGAAGTTAGTGTGGAAACAACTTTATGTGTTGGTTCATAGAGGCCCATAAGAATGAAAGGAAGGAGATGGCTTACTATCACTCTTTTGCCAGGAAAGGTGTAACAGCTAAATCAAACTCAGTATAACTTCCACTCAGAGAACTAAACATATTTGCACACTGGGGAGTCTGTGCTTCCTTCTACAAGATACAGGAACACGTTTGTTTTGGGGATTGGCCTTATTGACAGGCACATTGCACAGACATGACTATCCACACCTGTGCAATGAAACACCCTAGAAGTTGTTTTGTGTTTCTCTGGAAAACACTGCATAGAAGGAGTATAACTTAATGTTACAAATGATTCTCCTTAGAGGATATGTGTGGAAATGATTTTACGTTTAGGTTAATCTAGGTTCATAGGAATGAATGTGATGCAATGGCTTACAACCACTCTTTTCCCAGGAAAGCTGCAACAGCTAAGTCAAACTCAGTATAACTTCAGCTCAGAGAACTCCACAGATCTGCTCACTGGGGATACTGTGCTTATTTCTAAATAGGAGAGGCACATGTTTGTTTTCTGGATTTGCCTTACTCAAAGGCACTTTGCACAGAGATGTCCATTCACCCCTGTGCAATGAAACACCGCAGAAATTCCCATGCTTTTCTCAAGAAAAACCTCAATGGGAGAAGTATAACTTAACGTTAGAAATTAGTCTCCTGTGTGGAAATAAGTGTGGAAACAGCTTTATGCGTTGGTTCATCTAGGCACATAGGAGTGAAAGGGAGGAAAATTCTTACTACCAATCTTTTGCTAGGAAAGCTGCAACGGCTAAATCAAACTCAGCATTACTTCAGCTCAGAAAAATCAACATATCTGCACACTGAGGAGGCTGTGCTTTTTTCTGTATGGGAGTGGCACACGTTTGTTTCCTGGATTTCCTTTACTGAAAGACAGTTTGCACAGAGAAAACTCTTCACACCAGTGAAAAAAACACCCCAGCACTTGTGGTGTGTTTCTCCAAATAGGACTCCATGGGAGAAGTTTAACTCAACGTAAGAAATGATTCTGCTGTGTGCAAAAAAGTGAGGAAACAGCTTTTTGGGTTGATTCATGCAGGCCCATAGGACTGAGTGGGAGCAAATGGCTTACCACCATTCTTTTGGCATGAAATCTACAACAGCTAAATCAACCTCATTACACTTTCAGCTCAGAGAAGTCAACATGTCTCACAATTGGGGAGGAATAAGATACTTCCATGACAAAAACAGCTGCAGAACAGCAGGACCAAAAAACCAACCCAGCAAATACTGTTGAAAGATACTCTAGATAGACATGAAAATAGCTACAATGTTAAAAACATCAACACAAGAAAAACACCAAGAAGGGCAAACAATTAAGTAGAGGGAAACAGTAAAGAAACCACTGCAGAAAGGTAACATGACTAAAACAAGCCCCTATATATCAGTTATAACCATTAATGTAAATGGCCTCAATTCACCAATCAGAAGGAACAGACTGGCAGAATGGACCAAGAAACAAAAACCAACCCTATGCTGCTGACAAGATACCCATCTAACGCAAAAGGCAATTCATATACTGAAAGTCACAGGATAAAAAACAATAATCCGTGCAACAGGAACCCAGAAAAAAGCAGAAGTAGCTATTCTGTTCACAGATGATGTGAAGTTCAAAGAAATAATGGTCAAAAGAGATAAAGAAGGTCACTACACACTGCTTAGGGGAAAACTCCAAGAGGAAGAAATAACAGTCTTAAATATATATGCACCAAATATCGGAGCACCCAACTATATAACACAAATATAATAGAAATAAAAAATCAAATAAGCAATAGCACAATTATCACAAGAGACCTTAGCACACCCTTGACTCAAAGAGACAGATCCACTAGACAGAAAATCAGCAACGAAATAACAGAAATGAATCAAACCTGTGAAAAAATGGACCTGGTAGACATCTACAGAGTTTTCCACCCAAAAACATCAGAGCATACATTCTTCTCAGCTTCACATGGTACATTCTCTAGAATATGCCATATATTAGCCCATAGAACATGTTAAAATAAATGCAAAGGAATAGAAATTATCCCATGCATACTATCTGATAACAGTGCCATCAAACTGGAAATTAACGACAAAAGATATTGCAAAAATTCCATAAAAACATGGAAATTAAATAGCACACTCCTGGACAATCAGTGCATCACAGAGGAAATTAAAGAAGAAATTAAACAATATCTACAAGCAAACGAAAATACAAATACACCTTATCAAAACCTATGGGATGCAAAGAAAGAAGTCCTCATGGGGAAATTTATCACAGTGAATTCGCACATCCAGAAAATGGAATGAATGCAAATAAATAATCTGATGTTACACTTGAAACATCTACATAAAGAAGAACAAGCCCAACCCAAACCAGAAGAAGGAGGAAATTCTAAAGATCAGAGCAGAAATTAATGCAATCGAGATGAAGAAAACAATACAAAGAATTAATGAATGAAAGAGCTGGATCTTTGAAACAATAAATAAAATTGATAAGCCACTACCCAACCTTATCAAAAAACTGAAAGAGAAAACTCAAATCCATGGAGTAAGGAATGAAAAGGGAGAAATCACTACAGACCCTGTGGAAATACAGAAGATCATGAATAACTATTTGAAAATCTTTATTCTCATAGGATCGATAACACCGAAAACATGGACAGATTTCTAGAAACATATCAATTACCAAAACTGGAACAAGAAGATGTAAAACTACTGAATAATCCAATTTCAGTTAATGAAATCGAAAATGTAATTAGAACCTTACCAACCAAGAAAAGTCCAGGTCCTGATGGATTCACAGCTGAGTTCTACAAGAAATTCAAGGAATACCTAATGCAAACACTCCTCACACTCTTCAATGCAATTGAAAGGGAAGGAAGTCTCCCTAAATCATTACCTGGAAAGAAGTATTACCCCAATACCAAAACCAGAGAAAGACCCATCAAAAAAAGAGAATTACAGGCGAATCTCTCTAATGAACATAGATGAAAAAATCCTCAATAAGATACTGGCAAAAAGAATCCAGCAAGTCATCAAGAAGATTATACACCATGACAAAGAGGGATTCATCCCAGGAATGCAAGGATGGTTCAACATATGCAAATCAATAAATGTAATACACCATATCAATAGAGCCAAAGATAAGAACCACATGGTCATCTCAATAGATGCAGAAAAAGCTTTTGACAAAGTCCAACACACTTTCATAAGAACCCTACAGAAAATTAGAATAGATGTCCTTTACCTCAATCTGATAAAAGCCATCTATGACAAACCAACACCAGGATCACATTAAATGGTCAAAAACTGAAAGCTTTCGCTCCAAAATCGGGAACAAGAAAAGGGTGACAATTATAACCACTCCTATTCAATATAGTATGGAAACATTAGCCAGAGCAATTAGACAAGAGATAGAAATAAAAGGAATAAGGATAGGAAAGGAAGAAGTTAAGTTATCACTATTTGCAGAAGACATGATACTCTACATAGAAGACCCACAAACTCCATAGAAAGACTGCTGGATATCTTAACCAAATTCAGTAATGTAGCTGGATACAAAGTCAATACTCAGAAATCAGCTGCATTCTTGTACACAAATAACAAATGCACTGAGAGAGAAATAAGAGAAACCACACCCTTTACCATAGCATCCAAAAAAATGAAATACTTAGGAATCCACCTAACAAAGGAAGTAAAAGATCTATTCAATGAAAATTACAGTACTCTGAAAAAAGAAATCGAAGAGGATCTCAGAAAATGGAAAGACATTCTATGCTCATGGGTAGGAAGAACAAACATTGTGAAAATGGCCATTCTTCCAAATTTATTGTACAGATTTGATGCAATTCCCCTCCAAATACCATTAGCATACTTCACAGATCCATCATTCTTAAAATTCATCTAGAACCACAGAAGACCTAGAATAGCAAACGCACTTCTGGGCAGCAAGGGCAGGAGTGGAGGCATTATAATCCCAGATTTCAAATTATGCTACAAAGCCTCTGTAATCACATCAGCATGGTATTGGAATCAAAACACACCTGAATTTCAATGGAATAGAGTAGAAGACACAACCCCAAGTACAAACATACCCAGCAACCTTATCTTTGACAAAGAAGCCAAACATGTTCACTGGAAGAAAGATAGCCTCTTTAATAAATGGTGCTCTAAAAACTAGCTTTCCATATGCCAAAAACTAAAATTAGAGAAAAGCCTATCAAAATACACTAAACTAAAGTCAAAATGGAGCCAACATCTAAATATTAAAACAGAAACACTAAATCTGCTGGAAAATATAGCAGGGAGAAATCTTGAAAACATAGGGGTAGGTGGAAAATTCATGAACAAATGTCAAACTGCATGGGAAACACTTCCCAGGATCAACAACGGGGATCTTGTCTTGTTAAAAAGTTTTTGCATGTCAGAAGATATCTCCAACAGAGTGAAAACAAAACCCACAAATTAGGAAAAAATTTTAGTCAACTGCCCTTCAGACCATGGTCTTCTATGTAGAACATATAAAGCATTAAAGCATATCAGGGCCTTGAAATTCAAAGACCCAATCCGGAAATGGCATCTGAGATGAAAACACACTTCTCAGCTGAACAAATTCCAATGGCAAATAATTACATGAAAGAATGTTCAGTATCACTGGTCATTAGAGAAATGCAAATTAAAACAGCTCTGAGATTTCATCTCACTCCAGAAAGAATGGCCAGGATCAAGAAAACCACCAATGATAAATGCTGGAGAGGCTGTGGGGAAAAAGGAACCTTCTCCACTTTTGGTGGGAGTGCAGACTGGTGCATCCACTGTGGAGGTCATTCTGGAGGTGTCTCAAATTCTACAACTGGAAGTCCCATTTGACCCAGCTATTCTACTGCTGGGCATATTCCCAGAAGAAATGAAATCCTCTTACCACAGTGATTTATGTGCACCCATTTTTATAGCTGCACAATTTGTGATAGCCAAATCTTGGAAACAACCCAAATGCCCATCAATTGAGGAATTGATAGAGAAGATGTGATACTTTTATACAATGGAGTACTATTCAGCTGTAAAAAATGATCACATAGAGGCTTTTATAGATAAATGGTTGCGACTTGGGACCACACTCTTAAGTGAAATAAACCAAACACACGTGTAAACACCGCATTGTCTCCCTATTGTAAGAAACTGAAAGACTCGGTAAGCTTCAAAATTCCTGATAAACATGGAGAAATGTTTCTGAAATGCAATGGTGCTTTTATTCTTTGATTTGATTGGTTTAAGTCCATTTCCTACTATTTGAAGGCAATATGTGAGAAGATAGGAACAGCTCTTTTGAAAAATGAGACATTTTTCAATGTCTCATTTCTGGTTTAGCCATTTCTGGTTTCTTGTTGTCTGACTGAAGCCCTTAATGCTTTTTTCTTTTATCTGGTTTTGTACTACTTTGTTTTGTTTGAGTTTCTTGTCTATAATTGTATGAGCACCCATTGTGAAGAAAGCAAGAGACACTAGGGTAACCATTGTTAATTTCCTGTTGTTATGTTTTGAAAATCTGTATAGCTTGCACTGTTCTGTTTTGAAATGCTGTATTATGTTTGACTCTATTCTGTTTTCTTTTGCTTTGTTTTGTTCTGTTTTGTTTTGTTTTGTTCTATTCTCTTGAAAATAAAAATAATTTTCTCTGAAGAGATCTTTTACATACTTTGTTAGATTGAATGCTAAGTACTTCATTTTTTTGGATGTTATCATGAAGGATGTATTTTCTCTAATTTCTCTCTCTTTGAGTTTGTTATGTGTGTCTAGGAATGTTATTTACTTTTGTGGTTTACTTTGTATTCTGCTACACTGGTGAATTTGGATATTAAATCTCCAAATTTCTGGTTGAATTTTAGGGGTTTCCTATGTAGAATATCATGTCTTCTGCAAATAACAATAATTTAAGTTCTTCCTATCCTATCCTTTTTCCTTTTTTTTTCTTGTGTGATTGCTCTTGCTTATGTTTCCAGAACTATGCTGAAAAGGTGTGAAGATAATGGCCACCCTTGCCTTGTTCTTGATTTTAGAGTGAAACTTTTTGTGTTTGACCATTTAGTATGATATGAGCTGTTACCTTGTCATTGATGATTTTTATAAGATTGTGGCAAAGGCCATATATTCCAATTTTATGTAGGGTTTTATCATGAATAGTTGTTTGTCTTTGTCAAATGCTTTTTCACCATCTATTGAGATGACCATGTGATTTTTTTCTTCTGTTCTCTTAATATGGTGTACTACATTTATTGAGCTGCTGATGTTGAACCATCTCTGAATCCCTGGGACAAATCCTACTTTGTCATGGTGTATAATCTTCTCTATGATCTATTATATTCTGTTTACCAGTATCTTACTAAGGATTTTTGCCTCAATGTTCATTAGGGAGATTGATCTGTAGTTTTCTTTCTTGGTTGGGTTCTTTTCTGGTTTGGGAATCAGGGTGATACTTGCTTTCAGAAATAACGTTGGAAGTACTGAATCCCTTTCAATTTCTTTAAAGAGTTTCAGCATTAGTGGTATTAGTTCTCTAAATTTCTTATTGAATGTAACAGTGAATCCTACAGGGCCTGGGCTTTTATTTACTGATGAATTTTTAATTATATTTTCAATTTCATTGACTGATATTGTTTTATTCACAATTTTATATCTTCTTAATTTTATTTAGAATTTTATATCTTCTTAATTTAGTTTTGGCAATTTGACTGTATCCAGGAATCTGCCCATTTCTTCTCTGTTTTCCATCTTATTAGAATATAAATTCTCATAATAGGTACTGATGATCTCCTGGATTTCTGTGAAATCTGTTGTGACATTCTTCTTTTCATTCATAATTGCTTGACTTTTTTTGTCTTTTTAATAAGGTTGGCTAGTGGCTTATCAATTTAATTTATGCTTCCAAAAACCAGTTTTTTTATTTATTGATTCTATGTATTATTTTCTTAGTCTCTAGTGCACTAATTTCTGCTCTTATCTTCATAATATCCTCCCTAATATAAGCTTCAGGTTTGATTTTTTGTTCTTTTTTTTATTTTCAAAAGAATACAACCAAACACAACAAAACAGAGTAAAGTCAATCAAAACAAAGCAAGGAACATGAAACATGACTCTGAAACAGGGTAAAAAGAAAAAAAACACAGCATTTGATAAGGCTACCATAATGGCTCTTGTTTTGCAGTATACCTGCCTATACCATCAGGGATAAGTAAAACCAAACAAAGTACAACAAACTAAAACAGTAGAAACAGAACAAAACATAATAAAACAAAACAAAGCAGAACAATGTAAGCAATATAGAATTTCAAAATATTAGCAAAAAAGCATTGGCTATCATAATATTTGATATCTTCAGAATACTTGCCTACACCTTCAGACATATTACCATCGAACCACACAGAATAGAGTAAAATCAATCAAAACAAACAATGAAAGCCATACAGGGTGTCTAAACAAGATAAGTAGACATCCTCGATGGCTGCAATTATATATTTTGTTATCTTTAAAATAGTTGTCCATGCCATCAAGTATAATAAAATCAAACAAATCAGAATAAAATGAAACTAATCAGAACTATGAATACAATCTGAATTTCAAATCATGATAATAGATTAATAATGGTCATTTCTTTCCCTTTTTAGATAACTCCTCCCCTTTGACTTTCCCAGTATGTGTTGTGCATTTTGGATCCCACTAACGCCTTTAGTTTGTTATGCTATGGAGACAACACAAAATTCACCCTTGTGACTCTGGCCCATTATATCAATGAGCACTATTACCAGTTGCCTCTACTTACAAGAGCCTTGAGGATGTCTTCCTTTATAGCTGAGTAGGTTTCCATCCCATGAAATCCCATGTCTTTCTTATCCATTCTGCAATTAATGGGCAGGCTACCCCTATTAGTTTTTCCCCCGTCTGGCTCCCTGTCACATAGGGCATTGTTCTCTCTCCTTTGACTTTCAGACTATTTTCTTTCTAGCTAAATGTGTTTCTTGCATAGAACATATTGATGGATCCTGTCACCTGATCCACTATGCCTCTTTTTCTTTCTATTAGTGCCTTGAGGCCCTCTTGCACTGCATTGTCTCTGCCATGCTATTTTCCTGCCATTGGCTCCCTATTTTTCCTCACCAGTCAATCGACTGGCCCCACATGACTGGCCCCTCTGACATTTTTCCTGAGACCGTGGTCTTTTTTTCTCTCTCTCTAAAATGTCCTTTAGTACTCTTTGTAGGGTTGGTGTGGTGGTCATGAATTCCTTGACTTGTGCTTTTTTATGGAAGTGTCTTGTTTCTCCATTAATTTTAAAAGAAAGTTTTGCAGGGTACATCAGCCTGGGTTGGAAGTTGTATTCTTTCAGGACTTGCATTACTTCACTCCAGCCTCTTCTTGACTTGATGGTTTGTGTTGAGACGTCTGCTGTGATTTTGATGGGTTTTCTTTTATAGGTGATCTGTTTCTTTTCTCTAACAGCTTTTAATATTCTGTTCTTGAGTTGAATTTCTGGGATTTTGATTATTATATGTCTGGGTGTAGATTTGTTTTGGTTATGGCTAGCTGGAGTCCAATATACCTCACTTATTTGAATGTCATATTCTTATTTATGCTTGGGAAGTTTTGATAAATTATATCTGTAAATAAGGTCCTGATGTCATTTGTCTTAACATCTGCTTCTTCACTCACATTTTTAATTCTTAAATTATGCATGTTTGAGTTGTCCACCAGCTGTGGAATCGTTACTTTCTGAGACCTTGTTATTTTTAAGAGATCTTTCCTTTCACTGTCATAGGCTGCAATCCTGTCTTCAAGCTTTGAAAGTCTTTCTTTAGTTATCCTGATGTCAACTTGCCAGCTTTTGAATGAATGTTTAATATTCTGGATATCTCTTTGAATCTGTTTCATGCATTATAAATCTCTCCTATGCTGTTTATTCATGATTTCCCTAATTTTCCTATGCTCCTCTATTTTTTTATCTGTGTTTTCTTTAGAGATGCTTAGTATTTCTTTTATTATGGTTTTCATTTCTTTTTTATTTATTTTTAAAGAAAATAGAAGAAAACAAAACAAAACAGAACAAAAACAAATGACCAAACAAAAAAAAAACAGAATAGAGTCAAACACAATACAGCATTACAAAACAGAACACAGAAAGCTGAACAAGTCTTCAAAACATAACAACAGGAGATGAACTATGCTCACCCCAATGTCTCTTGCTTTCCTCAAAATGATTGTTCATACATTTAAAGACAATAAAATCAAACAAAATCAAGCAATACATAACCAGATAAAAATAAAAGAACACTACAGGCAATCACGTTGGCCAAAAAGAAGCCAGTGATGGCTACCATAGTTTCCCAATTTTCAAAAGAGCTGCTCCTATTTTCTCACATATTGCAATCAAATTGTAGGAAAGGTATTCAAACCAATCAAAACAAAGAATAAAACCAATGTTGGACTTCAGAAACTTTTTTCCATATTTATCAGGAATTTTGTATCTTATTGAGTCTTTCAGTTTCTTACACTAGGGAGACAATGCACTGTTTACACATGTGGGTTTGGTTTATTTCACTTATGAGTATGGTCTCAAGTCTCATCCATTTACCTATAAAAGCCTCAAGGTGATTATTTTTTATAGCTGAATAGTACTCCATTATATAAAAGTACCACATCTTTTTTATCCATTCTTCAATTGATGGACATTTGGGTTGTTTCCAAGATTTGGCTATTACAAATTGTGCTGCTATTCACATGAGTGCACATATATCACTGTGGTAAGATAATTTCATTTCTTCTGGGAATATGCCCAGCAGTGGAATAGCTGGGTAAAATGGGACTTCCAGTCCTAGCTCTTTGAGAAACCTCCAGACTGATCTCCACAGTGGTTGCACTAATCTGCACTCCCAACAAAAGTGGAGAAGGGTTCCTTTTTCCCCACAGCCTCTCTACCATTTATTGCAGGTGGTTTTCTTGATTTTGGCGATTCTTTCTCGAGTGAGATGAGATCTCACAGTTGTTTTAATTTGCATTTCTCTAATGACCAATGATGCTGAACATTTTTTCATGTATTTATTTGCCATTCATATTTTTTCAGCGGAGAAGTGTGTTTTCATCTCAGATGCCCATTTTTGCATTGGGTCTTTCAATTTCAAGGGCGTGATATTTTTTAATTCTTTATATGTTCTAGACAAAAGGCCTTTGTCTGAGGGGTAGTTAACTAGCATTTTTTCCCAATTTGTGGGTTTTCTTTTCACTCTGTTGGAGATTTTTTTTGACATGCAAAGACTTTTTAACAAGACAAGATCACAATTGTTGATTCTGGGAAGTGTTTCCCATGCCATTTGGCTTTTGCTCACCAATTCTCCAACAACCCCTATGTCTTCAAGATTTCTACCTACTTTATTTTCCAGCAGATTTAGTGTTTGTCTTTTAATATTTAGATCTTTGATCCATTTTGACTTTAGTTTGGTGTATGGTGATAGGCTTTTGTCTAATTTTAGTTTTCAGCATTTGGAAAGCCAGTTTGTCCAGCAGCATTTATTAAAGAGGCTATCTTTCTTCCAGTGAAGATGTTTGGCCCCCTTGTCAAAGATAAGGTGGCTGAGTGTGTTTGTACTTGGGGTTGTATCTTCTAATCTATTCCATTGATCCTCAGGTCTGTTTTGATTCCAGTACCATGCTGATTTGATTACAGTAGCTTTGTAGTATACTTTCAAGTCAGGGATTGTGATGTCTCCTGTTCTGCCCTTGCTGCCCAGAAGTGCCTTTGCTATTCTAGCTCTTCTTTGGTTCCAGATGAATTTAAGAGTGATTTTCTAGATCTGTGAGGTATGCTAATGGTATTTGGATGGCAATTGCATTAAATCTGTATAATAATTTGGGGAGAATGGCCATTTTCACTGTTTGTTCTCCCTATCCACAAGCATGGAACGTCTGTCCATTTGTGAGATCCTCTTCGATTTCTTTTTTCAGAGTACTGTAATGTTCATGGAGTAGATCTTTTGCTTCCTTTGTTAGGTTGATTCCTAAGTATTTCATTTCTTTCATGCTCTTGTAAAGGGCCTGATTTCCTTATTTCTTTCTCAGGGCATTAGTTGTTTGTATACAGGAATGGAACAGATTTCTGAATATTTACATTGTATCCAGCTACATTACTGAATTTGGTTATGACATCCAGAAGTCTTTCTGTGGACTTTTGTGGGTCTTCTGTGTAGAGTACCATGTAATCTGCAAATACTGATAACTTAACTTCTTCCTTTCCAATCTTATTCTTTTAATTCTGTCTCTTGTCTAACTGCTCTGGCTAATGTTTCCAGCACTATATTGAATAGGAGCAGTGAAAGTGGACATCCTTGTCTTGTTCCCTATTTTAGAGTGAAAGCTTTCAGTTTTTGACTATTTAATGTGATCCTGGCTGTTGGTTTCTCGTAGATGGCTTTTATCAGATTGAGGTAAAGGACATCCATTCCAATTTTCTATAGGGTTCTTATCATGAATGCATGTTGATCTTTATCAAAAGCTTTTTCTGCATCTATTGAGATGACCATGTTGTTCTTATCTATGGCTCTATTGATATGGTGTATTACATTTATTGATTTGTGTATGTAGAACCATCCTTGCATTCCTGGGGTGAATCCCACTTGGTCATGGTGTATAATCTTCTTAATGACTTGCTGGATTCTTTTTGCCAGTATTTTATTGAGGATTTTTGCATCTATGTTCATTAGAGAGATTGGCCTGTAGTTCTCTTTCTTGGTTGGGGCTTTCTCTGGTTTTGGCATTAGTGTAATACTTGCCTCCAGCAATGATTTAGGGAGACTTCCTTCCCTTTCGATTTCATTGAAGAGTTTGAGGAATGTTGACATTAAGTCTTCCTTGAATTTCTTGTAGAACTCAGCTGTGAATCCATCAGGACCTGGACTTTTCTTGGTTTGTAATATTCTAATTACCTTTTCAATTTCATTAACTGAATTTAGATTATTCAGTAGTTTTTCAACTTCTTGGTCCCATTTTGGTAATTTATATGTTTCTAGAAATCTGTCCATTTCTTCTGTGTTATCGAACCTATGAGAGCAAAGAATTTCAAAGTAGGAATTGATGATCTTCTGTATTTCCACAGGCTCTGCAGTGATTTCTCCGTTTTCATTCCTTACTCCAGGGATGAATTTTCTCTTTCCTTTTTTTAATGTTTCACTAGCAGCTTATCAATTTTATTTACTCTTTCAAAGAGACAGCTCTTTCATTCATTGATTCTTTGTATTGTTTTCTTAGTCTCAATTGCATTAATTTGTGCTCTGACATTCACAGTTTCCTCCCTTCTTGTGGTTTGGGTTGGACTTATTCTTCTTTTTCTAGATGTTTCAGGTGTAACATCAGATTGTTTATTTGCATTCGTTCCATTTTCCAGATGTAGGAATTCACCACAATAAATTTCCCTCTAAGGATTGCCTTCATTGCATCCCACAGGTTCCGGTAGGTTGTATTTGTATTTTTATTTGCTTGTAGATATTGCTTAATTTCTTCTTTCATTTCCAATGTGGCCCACTGACTGTTCAGGAGTGTGCTATTTAATTTCCATGTGTTTATGGAGTTTTTGTAATTTCTTTTGTCGTTAATTTCCAGTTTTATGGCACTATGATCAGATAGTATGCATGGGATAATTTCAATTCCTTTGAATGTATTTAAGCCTGTTCTATGGGCCAATATATGGTCTATTCTAGGAAATGTACCATGTGAAGCTGAGAAGAATGTATACTCTGATGTTGATCGGTGGAAAACTCTGTAGACATCTACCAGGTCCGTTTGTTCACAGGTTTGATTCAGTTCTGTTATTTCTTTGCTGATTTTCTGTCTAGTTGATCTGTCTCTTTGAGTTAAGGGTGTGTTAAGGTGTCCTGTTATGATTGCGTTATTGCTTATTTGATTTTTCATTTCTATTAATATTTGTTTTGCATAGTTGGGTGCTCTGATATTTGGTGCATATATATTTAAGATTGTTATTTCTTCCTCTTGGAATTTTCCCCTAACCAGTATGTAGTGCCCTTCTTTATCTCTTTTGACCATTATTTGTTTGAAGTTTACATCATCTGTGAACAGAATAGCTACCCTTGCTTTTTTCTGGGTTCCTGTTGCATGGATTATTGTTTTCCATCCTTTGACTTTGAGTGTGTGAGTTTCCTTTTGGGTTAGATGGGTTTCTTGTAGACAGCATATGGTAGGATGTTGTTTCTTGATCCATTCTGCCAGTTTGTTCCTTTTGATTGGTGAATTGAGGCCATTTACATTAATGGTTATAACTGATATATATTGGCTTGTTTTCATCATGTTATCATTCTGCACTGGTTTCTTTACCTTTTCCCTCTGCTTAATTGCTTGCCATGCTTGCTGTACTTCTGTTCATTGTTTGACATCATAGCTATTTCTATGTTTATCTAGAGTATCTTTCAGTATTCTTTTCAGGGTTGGTTTGGTGGCCATGAAGTTCTTCAGCTGCTCTTTGTCATGGAAGTATCTCATTCCTCCATCAATTTTTAAGGATAGTTTTGCAGGGTACATCAGTCTGGGTTGGAAGTTGTTTTCCTTTAGGACTTGAAATACTTCACTCCATGCTCTTCTTGACTTCATTGTTTGTGTTGAGAAATCTGCTGTGATTCTGATGGGCTTTCCTTTATAGGTGAATTGCTTCTTTTCTCTCACAGCTTGTAATATTCTGTTCTTATGTTCAATTTCTGGAATGCTGATAATTATATGTCTGGGTGTTGATTTATTTTGGTTATGGCTAGTTGGAATTCTATATGCTTCACTTATCTGTATGTCAGTTTCCTTTCCCATGTTTGGAAATTTTGAGCCATGTCTTCTTTAAATAGTAATTTTATTTCATTTGTGTTTTCTCCTTCTTTTTCCTTTACAACTATTATTCTTATATTGTTTTTCTTTGTGTCATCTTGCAACTGCTGAATTTCTATTTCCTGATTCGTTGTTATTTTTAAAAGATGTTTCCTTTCTTCCTTACTAGCTGCCATCATGTCTTTGAGGTCTGAAATTCTATTTTCACATTCATTGAGGAGACTTTGCCAGCTTTCGATGGCCTTCCTGATTTGCTGGATATCTCTTTGAATCTGTTTCATGCATTCTAATTCTTTCTTGTATTCTTCATTCATAGTTTCCATCCTTTTGCAGTGTTCCTCTATTTTTCCAACTCTATCTTCTTTAGATGTGCTCAGCATCTCTTTCATTACATTCATCCTCTCTTGTTTTACCTGGAAAATCATTTCTAACCTCAGTTCCTTTAAAGTCTCATACAGTTGTTTCTTTACTTCATTTGCTATCATTTCAGAAGTTTCAGGTGTGTGGTTCATGTTTTCTTCTGTGTCTGTGTGTCTTTGCCTTGTTTTGGAAGGACTGGAGGTGCAAGATTGCATTTTGGTCTTTCTTTTTGTCTTTTGCCTGTTTTCCACTGTGGGAGGTGAATCCAACATGCACAGTTGAGGTGCCAAGGCTAGGTGATACTCAGAATTCACACCTTCAGCTCCAGCCAAGACTACCACTCTGGCTGTTTTGATGCTGGGTGGTGTCTGGGTGGAGCCCAGGCAGGATGCCAGGGAAGCTCTGAATTTCCCAGGCCAATGTGGGAGGGGTGCAGACTCCTACCTCTCTGTTGGTAAGGTCCCAACCTGCACATCCAGGTGGAATTCGCTGTATGCACCCCCAACCTAAGTAGACCCAGAGAAGCAGCTTCCAGGCCACTCTGGGTGAATGTATGGGGCCTAATCAGGACCTCAGAGATGTCCTCAATGGCCCTGGCCAATGGGGGAAAGACACAAACTGAAACCCCCCCAGGCTCCTGGCTAAGTCCCAAGCTGAAGGGCTAGGTGGAATTCACTGGTCATACCCCCAACTCAAACCAGGCTAAGAGCAGCCGCCCCTGGGCCACCCTGGGTGAGCAGGTGGGATTCTGGGTGGACCCCAGGGATGCCCCAAACATCCGTGGCCAGTGGTGGCTGGGCGCCAATTTCTATGGGTCTGTTCGCCCGTTCCCAAGGTGCACACTAGGTGGGGTTCACTGTGCACGCCCCAGACGGTTTGGAGCAGCCTCTGGCATGCTGCTCCTAGTGAGTGGGCAGGGCACAGGCATGCAGGGCCCCAGGGATGCCCCAAAGGTCTGTGGCTGATTGCGGATGCACACAAACTCCTACCAGTCTCTTGGCGAAGTCCCAAGCCTCTCGGCCAGGCAGAACTCACTGGTCATGCCCCCAACTCAAGCCCGGCTCAGAGCAGCTGCTGCTGGGCCGCCCCGGGTGAGTGGGTGTGGTGCTGGGAGGACCCCAGGGACGCCCCAAACATCTGTGGTTGACGGGGGCTGGGCGCCGATTTCTATGGGTCTGGTCGCCGGTTCCCAAGGTGCACAGCTAGGTAGGGTTTGCTGTCGGTTTTCATTTCTTCTTTTACCTGGGATAGAATTTCTGTTATAATTTCTCTTATAGCTTCCTGAAGTTGTTTCTTCACTTCAGTTGACATCACTTCAGACATTTCAGGTGTGCAATTCTCAATCTCCATGTTTTCCTCTTGTGGAATTGCACTGCTTTGGTTGGACACCAGAGATTGCCCTCTCCCTCTTCGTCTTGTCATATTCTTGATTTCTTCCACCCTGGAGTAGTGTGGTCCCAGGCACCCCAGCACTGGCCACAACTTCTCCAAAGCTAGACTGTTTGTGTTTTCTGGCCAGTGCTGGCTATGTATATCCGATGTTGGGTTCCTGTGTCTCTGTACTGAGCTAGGCACCTAGCCACCCAGCGCTTGCAGGGGAGCAGACCTGGTCAGGCCCTGCAAATCTAAGCTGTTTAGGAACCTATGTGATACTGGCTGAAAAGGGCACAGGAATGGATCTCCAATCAATCAGCTTCCACAGGTCCACCCACAACCTGGAGCTCCCTAATGACTGGTTTTTCTGGCCTAAGTGGAAGTAACTTCCGTGGGTCCACCCACAACCTGGCATTGATGCCAGAAGTGATTAGCAGTCTTGGCCCCTGGCTACATAACCTGCCCAACTCCAAGATGAAGCCCAGCCAATCACTCTCTCCCTTGGGGCGGGTGGGGGGAGGGTGGAATTCCAAGCACTCACCAACAGCCAGCACAGATCTCCACATCCACAGATCTCTGTGTCCGCCATTCTCCTTCACTCCCACGCCTCTCTGCAGAGACCTCTGGGGTTGACCGCAGCTGCAACCATGAACACAACTGCGACTGCACATCTCTGGGCTCAGCAGGCCTTCTGGCAGGGTGAATCTGGCTCCAGGCTGAGGCACTGCCAGCCACCACCTTCTTCTTTGTTTAAATTCTTTTTTTTCTCTTTGTGGGCTTCAATTCATATTTTAGATTCTTCCTTGGTCCAGGGGACCCACTTGCTTCCTTCTTGTCCTCTCCATGATGTGATATTCCAGCATCTGAACTATTTCTCTCAGAGAGACTGTTTACTCTGCCACTTACTGTTCTGCCATCTTTAGCTCCTCCCCTGATTTTTTGTTCTTTTTCAAGAAGTTTCAGGTTCAACGTTAGGTTGTTTATTTGAGCTTGTTCTATTTTCCTGGTATAGAGTTCATTGGTATAAATTTCCCTCATAGGACTTCTTTCATTGCATCCCAAAAGTTTCAGTATGTTGTATCAGCATTATTTTTTAACTGTATATACTTTTTAATTTTGTCTTTAATTTTCTCTGTGATCCATTGGTTGTTCAAAAGGATGTTGTTTAATTTCCATGTGTTAATGTAGTTTCTGTGGTTTCCTTTGTCATTGATTTCCGCTTTCATTGCACTATGGTCACATAGTATGTGTGGGATGATTCTGATTCCTCTGCATTTACTTCAACATATTTTGTCAGCTAATATATGATCTATTTTGGAGAACATCCCATTTTCAGTGAGAAGAATGTGTAATCTGATGTTTTGGGGTACAACACTCTGTAGACATCTACCAAGTTCATTTGTTCACAGGTTTGGTTTAATTCTGAGATTTCTTTGTTGATTTTTTTTTTGTCTAGTTGATCTATTTGTGAAAGTAGGGTATTAAGATCCTCCACTACAATTGTGTTGGTGTTTATTTGGTTTTTCATGTCAGTTAACATTTGTTTTATGTAGTTGTGTGTCTGTGCTTCATGCATATTTATTATTGTTAACTCATCTTCTTGGAATTGTCCTTTAATGAGCACATAGTGACCTTTTTCATCTCTTTTGATCAGTCTTGGCTTGAAGCTCACATCGTCTGTAAATGAAATAACTATGCCTGTTTTTTTCTGGGTTTCTGTAGCATGGAGAATTGTTTTTGATCCTTTGACTTTTAGTCTAGGAGTTTCTTTTTGGGTTAAATGTGTTTCTTAAATGCAGCACACTGTTGCATCTTGCTTCTTGATCCATTCTTCCAGCCTATTTCTTTTTATTGGTGAGTTGAGACCATTTACACTGATGGTTGTAACTCATTTATACTGACTTTTATTTTTGATGTTGTTTCCTTGTTGTTTTTCCTCTTCTTTCTGCTCTGTTGAATTGCTTTCCCTGCCTACTGGCTTCTTGCTATTGGTGTTTCAGCATTTGTGGTTTCATTACCTCTTTCTAATATGTCTTTCAGAGCATTCTGCAGAGCTGGTTTAGTCGTCATAAATTTCTTCAATTGTTCTTTGTCATGGTTATTTCTCCATCAATTATGAAATACAGTTTTGTGGGATACATCAATCTGGGGTGAAGATTGTTTTCCTTCAGGATTTGAAATACTTCATGCTCTTCTTGATTTTAGTATTCGTGTTGAAAAGTCTGCTGTGAGTCTTATGGGCTTTTCTTTACAGTTGATTTGTTTTCTCTATCTGCTTTTAATATTTTGTTCTTGTGCTGAATTTCTGGAATTTTGACTGTTCTATGTCTGGAATTTTGAATATTATTTTATTATATATAGATTTATTTTCTTCATGGCTACTGGACTTCTATATGCTTCATTTACTTGTAAGTCAAATTCGTTATCGATGTTTGGGAAGTTTTCTGCCATTATTTCCATGAAGAGGTTTTTAATGACTTTTGCACTGTCTCCAGCTTTCTCACTGTTTCAAATCAATCTCATGATGTTCTTCTTTGCTTCATCATGTAGCTGTTGGATTGATTTTTCATGGTCTCTTTCTATTTAAAGATACCTTTTTTCCTGGTCACTAGTTGCATTCTTGTCTTCTAGATCTGATACTCTATCCTTTCCTTCATTCAACCTGCTGTGTATACTTTCAATGGAGTTTCTAATCTGCCTTTCTGTTTGGATCTGTTTCAGTGATTCTGCTTCTTGTCTATGTCTGGCATTCATGGTTTCCATCATTTTCCTGAGCTGCTCTATTTGTTTAGCTGTGTCTGTCTTAATGTCTTTAATCATAATAATTATTTCTTTTTGCAACTTAGAGATTATTTTTTCTATTGGTTCTTCCATTCTTTTTCTTTTTTTTTTACTGCTACTGCTATCAGAGAGTTCCATTTGTTGACTTCCAATTTCCTTTATTTCTTTGTGTTCTAGACTTGTCCTGGGTGGGTTGGGTACTTGGGATTGCATTTTGCTTTTTTGTCTCTCATTTTCTATTTTCTATTTTAATTTGTTTTCTGTGTTGATGCTTTTAGATATATAATGTTAAATAGCCTTATCACTGATGCTAAGGCTTTGCTAGGAGGTATCTCTTCCTCAAGATGTCTCCTCTAGCTTGTACTGCCATCACTACTCTCCTGCATCACCATACTCCTCTATCCAGCAAGCAGTCCTGGGGCAATGAAGGAAACACAGAGCATGGACCCACACTCCATTTGCTGGCACTGCCACCCCAGGGCAATTAAGGAAGCACAGAGCACAGACCTATACCCCTCTCAACTCCTCTTGTTGTCATCACCATCCCAGAGACAATGGTGGAAAGGTGGAGTGTGGATTTACACTCTACTCACTGGCACTGCTGTCCTGGGGAAATGAAGGATGCACAGAGCATGAGTTCACACTATGCTCACTAGCACTGCCATCCTAGGGACAATGCTGGAAGCTCAGAACATAGACTCACACTCTACTCCCCACTGGCAACACCATCCTGGGACAATGGAGGAAGCACAGTGCAGAGTCACACTCTACTCACTGACAGTGCTATCTCAGGTACTATTTAGGAAAGAAAAGTGTGGACTTACACCTTACTTGCCAATCCTGCCTGCCCTGGGGACAATAAGACTTAGCTTTTTTATAAAAACTTATCAAATGTAGTTTGAAATAGTGTGCATTCTCAAAACTTATAATGTCAATCAGGCATCTTTTCTACCTTGATAAACTATTGTCTTCCCTTGTATACTTGTAATAACTTCCAATATTTTATTCATTACACTATCAGTGCTGTGAGACCGCTTCTAAAGTTCAGTTAATTTGTAGTTTTTGGCAAGTGTCATTTCCCCAGAACACCCTCATATTTTGGCAACCACTTATTTCCTCACATGTGTTGCTAAGTTTGACTTAACTGAGTTCCTCTGGCTGCCTGTTTATAGTCTTCAAACAGGACCAGAGTTAATACTTCCTAGGCCAGCTGTTTATACTTCTGTATTTCCACTTACATTTAATTTGAATTTCACTTCCAGCATTATTCCTTCTCATTTCTTCACTGAACTTTCATCTTTGTTGTTAATTACCTCTTTCAGTTCTCCCTTTCCATAAAACTTCATATGTGCCCATAGCTGGGAGAAAAGGAGACAGTACAACTACTGCCTCTGATACCTTTATGGAAACTGAGAGATTCACAACAATCAAAGTTAGCAATAGACATAGAAAGAAACAATATGATTAGTCACTGACTATGATGAGCAATTTTTACTTACATAGTGATTTGTGGACTATGGAATCTACCATAGCATGGATGTTTCTTTTTTCTGCTATTATTCATCGTAAGTCTGCTGTCATGACTGAAATTTGAGCCATGTGTTTGGCACTGGCATTATTAAACAAAATTGTTGCACCTAAAATTCATACATACTGCCATCAAACTAAAGATTGCTTTTATTTTATTGTGTTTGTCACAGAGTGAAATTTCTAACTGGGAAAGAATTATCTGTAGTCTTAGTTATCTGAATAGTAAATACAATATAGTAGATGTCAACATTTTTTAAAATTTTATTTTAAATAGAAAAAAATAAAACAAAATTTTAAAACAAGATAATAGGAGAGTAACAATGGTTAATACATTACATAATGTTATTTTAGATTACTCAAAGCACAAGATACAGGCATTTAAATTTCAAAATGATATTAGCACAAACATTTCTTTTCAAAGAGCTAAGAGAAATTAGTAGTATTAGTGTAACTAAATTAACTATTAACTAATATATATATATATATATATATATATATATATATATATTCCCTTCCTTTATTTCTCTTTTAGACCATCCCAGTTTCTCTTACCTTTTATAACTTTCTCCCATTTTACAATATCTATTGTACACTTTTTTTTTTTTTGCAGCACGGGGCATTGAACTCATGACCTTGCGCTTGCCAGGCAGGTGCTTACACCGCTGAGCTAGACCCCCAGCCCTGTTTTTGAGATAGGGTCTCACTATGCTCTTCAAGCTGGCCTTGAGCTCACTTTGTACCCCAGGCTGGTCTCAAACTCAACAATCCGCCTGTCACAGCCTCCCGAGTGCTGGGATTACAGGTGTGAGCCACCACGCCCGGCCCACTTTTTACTTTAAAATTAAAAAGAATAAAAACGATGACACAGATTTTCAAAATAAAACCTTAGGAGATTAACAATTGTTAATATATGGCATATGGTTACCTTCAAAATACTTGCTCAGATTAAAAGATATAAGCATGGAAAAAATGATCAAACAATGAAAGCACAT
>RJWT010004866.1:0-32237 GCA_004365215.1 Cuniculus paca
CATGGACAATCCTCACGTCTTCAAACCTATCAAGCCATTGCCAGTGCTGGAGCACCTGGGTAAAGGCTCCCTCTGCCAAGGAGCAACAAAAACACAACAAAAAACCCTGGGTCTTTACTTTTCGTGATAGCTTAAATGCAATTTTGAAGAGACCTTCAAAAACCAACCAAAGGTCCCAATATTTTCTTTTCCCCCAAAGACTTGACAGAATTTCTAATCTCTTAATACACCCACATCTCACTGATCTTCTGCAATTACTGGACTTCAAATGTCTCCCAAGGTCCATGTATTAACACCATCCTGTGCTGCAATTTGGGGGTGGTGGAAACATGAAGAGGGGGAGCCTAGCAGGAGGAAGTTAGATCACTGGATGGTAAGACCCAGCCCCTTCCTGGGTCTTTTGCTTCCCAGTTACTGTGAGACCATCGGCTTCTTTGCCCACACACTCCCTGACATGACATGCTATGCCACCACAGGGCCAAAGCAACAGAAACAAGCAACTAAGGACTGAAACCAATGCATCCATGAGCCAAGGAAATACCTCCTCTATTTAAGTGGCTCATCTCAAATATCTGTTACAGAAAGAGACACCTCATCAACAGTTCTCTCAGCAGACTCGACTTCTTGAAGGCAGAACCAGCATCTGTTTAGACAACCTTAAACCCCTTCACCTAGTTGGTATTTCATGTACATCCACGAATGAATGACACCAACTTTACCCAATTCCCAAAGATACCCAATTCCTAAATCAGTATTGAGTCTGCTACAACATTTCACTGCAGTAACGAATATCAATTCAGCAACCATACATTAACATCTCATACGTTAATGTGTGTGTGTTTGTGTATAAGAGGACAGAAGGGAAAACAACTGTGAAACTTCCCAAAACAAATGAGTAAAGAAAAAAGAGGAATATAAATGTCCCAAAGATGTCACTGATTCCATGGTCACCTAAAGCTTATGAACAAAGATAACAACATATACCAAAGGACACAATGAAGTAAGTACCACACTCTGTAGAAGGTATTTCCTACCTATGATGTACTTTTTTTTTTTAAGAGTACTCTTTGTTGGCCCTGTTAGTATCTTAATTCTCAAAGACGCTGTGCCTGGTTTCTATGGAATTCTTAGACTCTTCCGTATCCCTGCAAACTATTTAAATTCCTTTTGTAGAACAAGGTGTGTTTTGAATTACTGAAGGAGAAGCACTGCTCTTTCAGAAGTATTTTAAAAGGAAATTCAAGGAGGAGAGATTACTCTGCCAGGAGCACTCTTGAGGTTTCCAGAGGAGAGGATTTCAACATTGGCGGGTCTGGAAGAATGAGTTGAAGCTTTGCAGGTGAAGAGCCACAAGGGAAACCCCACAGAAGAAGGAGCCTCATTCTGCAGATGGCAAAGGTCTGACATATTAGACCACAAACTTGAGTGGCTAGGTTAGTCAGAGGAGAGGAGGTGGTGTCCATCATATACTCTTTTTTTTTTTTTTGGCAGCACCAAGGATCAAACTCACTACCTCGCACTTGCCAGGCAGGCGCTTATGCCACTGAGCCAAATCCCCAGCCCTTGTCTTTTTGAGACAGGGTCTCACGATGCAGTTCAGGCTGGCGTTGAGCTGACTTTGTAATCCAGGCTAATCTCGAATTTCAACGATCCTCCTGTCTCAGCCTCCCAAGTGCATCATATACATTTTTAAAATCATTTTTCTTCTCTTCCCTCAGGTTGTATTATCTTTAGAAAGAAAAATTTTAAAACAGAAAAGAACCAGTTCCCAAGAAAGATATAAATCTAGAGGCCTCACTTTGGAAACTCTGTTCCTCTGAATTGCCGAAGTATTACAATACTGATGACAGAGGACATCAGCAGTTTTCCTGAAAATTTTGAACCCTGGGGATAAGGGTGGCAAGGTGGCTTCAACTGCTAAGACTGGTGGGAAAATCCCTACCATCAAGCATTGACTAGAATCCCCCATCCCAGATGGCAAGGCTGGAAGAAGCAGTAGAGAAAATAAAGTCCAAGTGGAACCTAGCTTTGGGAGGAGGAACAGAAGAGACTGAGCCACTCATTAGGTCAGAGAGCAACCCCATGTGTCTAGTTTCAAGTCTAAACAGACAGCACTAACCTGTATGGAGTATACAATTAAGAGAGAGAGACACACAAGTGGTCAGGCAATTGCAATGCAGTGTAAGGCGGATTGTAAAGAAGGTAAACCCAGGGTCCCTGTTATGGTTTGTGTCTGGGTGGTGTCCCAAGCATCATGCAGTCAAGGAAGTCAGTGAATCTAGCATTTGTGATTGGTTCATTGTCTAGCACTGGGATTGGTGGTAGAAGTGCTACACCTGCCCAGGGGTGGAGCCAGCATACAATATAAGGGAGGGAAGAAGGTAAGTTTTTCCCTTTTTTGCCCTTTGGTTCTTGCAGCCACCATGAACAGCTGCCCCTTAGCCCTACTACCCTGCCTTGGAGCCAGCTGAGTATGGACTGAAAGCTCCACAAACTGTAAGCTAAATAAATCTTCCCTTCCTTCATTTTTAGCATCAGGCATTTTGTGTCAACAACGAGAGAAAAGTAACCGAGCAGTGCCCTAAAACTAGAGAGAAATATTCTACGAAATAAGATGGCAACTAGCATGAAGTGTAAAGTATTTAGGTAGAAAATTCTAAGACTTGACATTTTTGATATTCATGGGAAGGTGCAGGATTTTTCCAGAAAAATACACTGGAGGGAGAGGGAGGAGTACTGTGAGTTCATATGAGGAAAGTATTCTGTACCAAAAAATTAAAACTAGTAACCTCCATAGACAACGTCATCACTTGGACTATGTGTGATTACTAAACTTGCTTGTAACAATTCAAATAGCTTCGACACTGCGCCTGTACTGCAAACCCAAACAAATCAAGCAAAAAGACAGTAGCCCTGTAAAATGATGTGACAAGAGACAAAAGTCTTATGCTAGGGATGCTAATGAAATGATGAATGAAATGGACACAATCAGGAGTGCCAGGGACTGTGACAAAAGTTTAAAAACACAAAAAAAGAGAGTATGTTCTCCCTAAAGAGGCCGGTGGGCACTGACTCACTGGAAACATCCTTCTACAGAAGAGACTCAAATTTCTCTCAGAGTTCTTCATACAGGCCACCATTCTGAAATCTATGCAGCATGTTACCGCGTCCGTTGAGAACATAATGCAACCACTATCACCAACCTTTCTTTTTTCCCTTCCCACATCCCAAAAGCCTTGGCTACATGTCATGCAAGCACTCACTGACTCTCAAGTTCTTTCTCACCAGTACATGGCATCAGATTTCCTCGTGAGGCCTTAAATTCCCTAGATTATTCTCTGACCACATTTAAAGATAACAAATTCCAGGAAAGATGGGGGGGATGTATAAACAGTCCAAACAAATTTTATATTCATCAATTTGTTACTTGTTGCACCTCTTGCAGCTAATCTTACTGATATTCTCCATAACATCATCTATATTTGATATTTGGTAAAGTGGTCAATGACTATGTGAAGAACAGATGAATTAAAACATCCTTACTAGTTTGCTAGATGTTATGGAGCCTGAGGCTGATGGAGTTCTCCTTCTCTCTCACAATACACTCAAGAGGCACAGGAAACCATTTCTGGGTGGTTTTTCACATGAAGGACCAGGGACTGCGGTTCAACAAACCTAGGTTCAGTTTTCAACACTCGCCCACTACAAAGTGAATTATGATCTGCCTCATCTAATACAAAGGTTTACAAAACACCATGTAAGACTGTACATACAGCTAGAACTGGAATATAATTAAAACTACAAACAGTAGAAGAAAATACATTCCAAAATATATTGGAAAAGCCAATTGGTCTGGTCCTCCAACATCAATCCTGACTGATGACTCAAGACAAGACAGTAAGGCAAGAAGAGAAGGCAGCATCATACGTGACTGGAATAAGTGAAACTACCTCTATTTGATACAACACGATCTTCCGAGCAGAAAACCCTACAACATGTGTAGAAAAACGTAACAGGGTGAATAAATGAACTTAACGAGTTTGTGAGAATCCATATATAAAACTATTTTTCTATATTCTAGCAGAGAACAATCCAAAAATTAAATTAATAATTCATTTTAAAAGTGCATCAAAAATAATAAAACAGTTGTTGAGTATAAAGTTCATTGATAAGAGTGCTTACCTCGCATGTACAAGGCCTTGGGTTTGATCCCTAGCACCATACAAAAAATAGCGACATGAAGTACTTATTAACAAAAGAAATATGAGTACCGTACGATGAAAACCACAAACACTTTGAAAAGATATTTAAAAATACCTAACTAAATCAGAAAGACATCCAATGTTTCTCTAACAGAAAACTTCTAAAATAGCTCCAATATTCCAGTCTGAGTTGACCACAACCACTGACAAATCACAGTCTAGAAATATACAAAGCAAATTGTCCCTATGGTACACACTGCCTGATCAGTCAAGACTCAAGCTGTCTGATCACCATGTAAAGTGAATAGCCTTATATATCACACTTCCAAATGATTTTGGCAAGGAATTTTTAGAACACAACTTCACTTTTTATTGAAAAAGGAAATGAGGTCAATTCCACAGAATGTTATTCCTGGTGAGTTGATGTTTGTTCTTATTGGTCCTACTTTTTCAGTTCTCTATACACTTGATTAAATAATTTTCCTGTTGCTACATAGAAACAGTTGAACAGAGCAAGGAATTCTAGTACACACAGGTTAGTGACTGCAGAGAACAGCATGCACTACTAGTTAAACCATACCACCCAACTGTCAAAATATCTTAAAAGTGTCCCATCATAACATTCCAAAGTTATAGGAGGATTCCACTGTAATTTACAAACCTGGGGGTAGGTGAAGTCATAACCAAGCAGAAATGTAAATATAAGAAAATTGGTATTCACATTTTATATTCTATATTGGGACTCAGCACACAATCATTAAACAGGACCTAAAAGAGGAGACAAAGGCATGCGGTCCTACTGTCTCACATTGACTACTACTGTTATATGGGGAAGCCACTTCAAGACAAATGGAACTATCACACTGAAGGATGTCAGGTCTCCTGAAATTAATGTCTCTCCATGTGATGCAGCAAATTTTCTAATACCATAAAAGGCTCCATCAATAAAACTGAAAATGTTAAGTATTTCAGTGAGTTTTAGTGATAAATGCCAGAATATGAGCAATGATTCTGATACTCTGACACCACCAGCAAAAAAAATTACCTCATAACACCAAAGTCCAAAATTTAACAAGAGATCCCAGGAAGTACTTCTCTCACTTAATGACCCTTGGTGGCATTTTGAATTAAACGCTCCATTGTGCAAGGAGCTAATTAGAGTAAGATTAAACCCAAAGAGTGATAGAGACATTTGCTGTACTTTGGGTAATTATGTTAGCCTCCAGTATCCACAAATACAACTTGTTCTTTCTCCTTTTGAAAACTGTCGTGGATAATCCAGTACATTCCACAACACACAGACCTTGCTTAGAGTTTAGATATTTCAAAACCCAAGAGATACTTTTCACTAACCAACTAATGCTAATTAATTTTACATTTTGTCCTTTTTATTGTCATTTTCATTACTTCAGTTGCACATCCTAAGTTTCTCCATGTAAAAATATTAGCAAGCCACGAGCACATTTCTGACAGGCAATCAAGCAGTTACTACTTTTCCACCCAAGTGCAGACAAAAACCACTGATGGAATACATTTAGCGTATTTTTATGAACCACTCAATATGATACATTTTTGTAAATTGTCTGGTCAGCTGTTCCCCACCAACCTTTCTAGTGCCCATGATAAACTACAAGACAAACACAGGTAGGCACCTTTGTGGCTTCTCTGTGGTTTACTTATTAACCCCCTACAGGGAACCTAAGCAATTGTGCCCGATATTAAAAACACAAAATTAACTTCAGAGGACCAGGCTAGCATTCTCCTACATCTCTCCACTGGTGCAAAACAATCACATTTTCCACATCCAGATGCTAAGCCCTGTTTCCTGCACTCCCAGGGGTCCAAAGAGATAAACAGGTGATACGATCTCAAAACACAGTGACTGCTACTGCCACAGATCATCTAACACACAGGCTGGGATCCTCAATTCGAGAAGCAGCACGCTGAACTTCAGTAACAGTGTGTGACAAGTTTCAACTTGTTTGGTGAAGTCAGTCCACGGTGAGCTACAGAGTTGAAAGAAGTTGTATTTTAAAGTGTGCCATAAATCACGATCATGAGCAATACATTAACACGAAATTGTGTCAGTTTCACAGGAATTGCACCATAGCCTCACTTCAGATTCCAGGTTTTTGCTTTTTTTTTAAGAAATATCAAGGGAGATGAAACTTGTGTCTATGATTATGATTCTCAGACAAAGGTTCTCAATGGAGATCACCCAACTCTCCTGTGTTGCAGGGGAAAAAAGCACATCAATCCAAATCCAACATCAATACGATGGTGACAGTTTTTTTTTTTTAACCTTGATGGAATTGTGTGAGCAGAGTTTGTGCTTAGAAACACTACAGTGAGCTCTGAAAATCACAAAGGCTTATGATAGCACTAAAGAAAGGTGGTACATAAAAGAATAGCCTAAAAAATGGGCAAAAGTTTTGCATCTTCCATTACGACAACACTCCACGTCACACACTACTCATAAAGTGATTTCTGTCAAAAAAAAAGAAAGCAAACAAACAAAAATACCCACCATTACACTGTGTCTTTCTCTACTCTGTTCAGCAGATCAAAGTCAAAAGACCATGAAAGGCGAGCGCTGTGAACTAAATTAGGACCAAAGCAACCACAACAGCAAAACTAAAGAGATTCATGAAACAGGACTCCCACAAGTGCTTCAGAAAGTGGCAAGAAGGATGGGTTAAGAGTTCAAAGCAAGGGGAGGTATTTTAAGGGAAATTAATGGCAAATGTGGCTTTTACTATGAAATTTTTAAAAATTAAAACATCCATTGTATTTTTCTTCAGGTTTCATAAAAGCAGGAAAGCACCAAATTTAAACAGGGGTTTCTTCTTTTCAGATCACAATGTAAAATGTTGTACAATGTAAATGAAGCTGTACATTTTAGGGGAAAAAAAATTAAAAAGGAATACAAAAGGCAAACATACAAAACTGAAAGTGTGAAGTACAAGCTACTTTACTTAATGTCCAAATAGAGAAGAGTGGGGCTGCAAAGGCAGGAATGCTAAGATGTTCACCACTTTAGGTATCAAACTCTTAGAAACTGCAGAAATTAAGTGACACAATGTATTACAAATTAAATTTTAAAACTGTAGTATCTACAGCAGACTAATGACAAAATAGAAATATATGCAATGAAAACAGTCTTGAACTACTTTTAAGGGAGGAGCGAGAGAAACAAATAATAGAAGGACTCATTGTACAAAACGATCTCATTCTGTTAATACATCTATGTACAGCCAAGTGGGTAAAATAAAAACCCTGCCAACTTTTCTACCTGACGTTGTACTTTGGGAAAGCATACACTGATTAACACAGAGAAGAATGAAGACAGAAACTGAATAGGATGCTTTTTTTTACTGTATATTAAACTTTTATAATAAATTTACAAATTTTTTAAATGCCAGGCACTAATCTCTCAAAAGGTTAACTAGTATATCCTCTCAACTCAAAAATTAATCATTCACTTAATATCTGGTACCAATACTCATAATTTTGTAATTCATAAAACAAGTGCCATTTGTAAACTATGTGAAATGTTAAATCGCTGTTCAGATGAGAAAGCGATGCAAATTGTTTAACTTAGTTTGGACATACATACTAATTTCCGCTTTAAAAAGAAAGAAAAAAACAATCCTATGGAACAAAGTTCTGATTTCCAGAAAAGTTGCAAGAATAGCAAAGAGTCTCTTATTTTAGTTTCCTAAAATACTGAAATGTAGCATAACCAAAGTACAAAATTACCAAAACAAGGAAATTATTAACACCCATATGATACTATCAGCTAAATGGCAGATCATATTTGGATTGTACCCAATGTTCTTTTTCAATTCCACAATCCTATCCAGGATCCCAAATAGCATTTAGGTGCCATTTCTTCCCCAACTCTATCAAAGTTCCTCCTCTCTTGGTCTTTTATGATTCTGATAAAAGTCTTGACTCATTACTTGCAGACTATCCCTCAGTTTTGACATGTCTGATGTCCTCCAGGACTTGGGTGACGTTATGCATTTTTGTCAAGGGAACACCATAGAAGTTATGCTGTATCTTTGTCTCATGAGAGTTTTTAATTGTAAGAACCTCTCTCATTAACAGGCATTGGGCTATCAAATATACAAATCTTGAAACCCTTATTTATAATCCTTTCTTTGAATTAAAAAAAAGGAAAACTCCAAATGATAATTAAGACTGTCAAAAGTAGGGGCTTAATTTCAATAATAATGTTTTCCTACAGCCAGTTTGGTCCTTTATCTTGGGTTCTTATCAGAGTGGGAAAAAATAAAAAGCACATACCCCTATACAGAATCTCATTCTAAATTTAGGCAGAAAGTGGCAATAGGAAAAAAAATCCAAATACCTCTGCAAGCTCTGTGTCTATGTGAGCAATGAGGGCACTCTTAGAAGAACAGAAAGACCTTGGCAAAGGCACACAGAGGGTCTATGACGGGGGGGCCGGGGGCAAGGACTGAGCCATGCCTCTGAGCAGACCTCGCTTCATCTGATAGAAGTCTGCATCATCCACTACCCAAGCAAAAATCTAGGAGTTGACATCTCAAGCCACTATGTAACCTTTATTTTGAAACACTTTCCAGTTTCCCTAATATATAAAAGTGGCACTTTGCTGGTTAATTGATTAGCCAGTATAATTAACTAAAAACATTAGGATTCCCTTTCAAAGAGGATCCACTCCTTCCCAAGTTGTCTTGCCTTGCAAACAGAAGTAAGTGCCTCAGTCCTCATCCCCAGCAGCCCAGAGACTTCTCAAAGGGTGCCAGTGGTCTCAGTAGGTATCAGCCTCAAGCGCCAGCTGCTCAATATTCTGAGAGATTTTGTGCTTTGACATGTGACGTCTATACACTGAAATGAGAAGTGGGATCAAAAGCCAGAGCAAAAGATTCGTAAGATCTTTATCCACTCTAAATCTCCTTCTTTACACAAGAGCCCTTGGAGGGAGAAAAAGAGGATGAGGAAATGTAAAAGGTAGCCATTTCCTGTTCCTGTTCATCCCTTAACACCTGATGGAGTCCTAGAATAGGCAGGACTTGTCAGGTTTGCTCGTTTCCTGACCTGTTTTGTCTTTCAGTTCTATGTGAGAGGAATTCTTTGATTGCAGCCAGGCTGAGTCTACACTGAAACACCAACAGGAGGAATTTCACTTATGGGCATCAGCTCATGGCTCCCACACCAGGCACAGGGCAGTGCCTCACCCATGAACAGTTGGGGTGAGATAATTCTTTGTCCTAGAGGACCACCCTGTGCACTATGAGATGATTACCAGCATCCTCAGCCTCTGCTCTTAGACACTAATAGGACACTGCCTCATCCCAAATCCTGGCAATCAGATTTGTCTTCACACTTTGTCAAATATCCCCTATGGTAGTGCTCGTGAACCTGTGGCACATGGGCCTGTTCGATTGTCACTGAGGGTTCCAAAAAGTTCACTGTCACTGCCCTGAGGGATGGGCAGGACCATCCTTGCTGAGAACCAACCAGTGTCCTAGACCACATGGCCTAGACTGCATCAGCACCAGCTCTCTGAAGCAAGGAGACAAACACAGCTGGTGAGACAGTCAAACCTCCAAGCATGGGCTTCCGAGCTGGGCTAAGAGCATCAGCAAAGGCTGCAAGGCCACTCTAATGTCTCAAAGTGTGGAGTACAAAGCAAACAGGGCCAGCACTTGCTCAAACAGGGCCGCTGGGACTTGGCACTTGCAGAGACAAGGCGAGTCTCCGGTACCACATGAGGGGGCAGTGCCAGGGCCTGCGCATACTGGTGGCCTAGATGCAGTCTGACTCAGGCTCTACTACTCGGCATGGTAACTGCATTGTATAGCACCTTTCCCAAATCAAACTATAACCCCCAAAGTGCACATTCATCCTGTATCCCATGCTGTCTCATACTTAAATCAACAGATGCAATCTGTTTCAATTCCCCTGTTCTACTGGAGAGTTTTACAGAGCAAGCAGCAGGACCACGGGTTAAATCTCTACCTCATCCAACAGCCAAGAAAAATGGGAGCTGACATAAATCTAAAAATGCACACTTGTCGCCCCCATCACTTACTATGTGCGGAGAACTCCCTCGCCCCAAAATACCCACATTCACTCAAAACATGTCACCAAAATTTATTTTTCTCAAGAAAACAGTATTTCATAACATACAAATAAATGCCAATGCAACCCGTAACACATCCTATAGTATTTTTCTTCCTTTCCAGGAACTATTTGAAATTTAATATTTAAAATGTCCAGAAATAATTTAACTGACAGGCAAAAGTCGCCACCATTATTTAACAAGATTTAGTATTTTGCTATGTTTGTTTCAGATCTGCTTTAATATTTAAGATACAAAATCTTAAAGGTAAAGTAAAAATGTATCCACATTGATCTACTGGCCCAGTTTATTCACTTCAGCAGCTGCATGGTCTCCCTAGGTATGCATAAAGCACAGTGCATGTACCTATTACCTGTGACAGACGCTCAGGTTGTAGCCAGTTTCTTTCCATCGCAAGCTGCTGTTATAAATTATAAACAGTCTTGTACATGTCATGCTGGCTACCTGTACCAGAAGTTTCTCTAAGCGATAAATGGAATTCTCTGATCCTAAAGAATACAAATACTCAACTATACTGAATTGCTACATAGCTCTCCCAAATGGTTTCATCGATTTGTTTCTACTTAATGGCTCTTATAAATGGAAGCACACACACAAACACACGCACTTTACAACTCTTGATTCAGTTTTTAACTCTTCATCATTCTATTGATGGATGGTTTGATGCACAATCAATCAACTTCTCATATTTCCTAAAGATGGATCTCGAAGGTGGAGTATAATTTCAAGAAAAGCACCCTGTTACTCAATGTGGTAGTTTTTCCAGCCTGGGCACTTCTCAGGACCTATAGGTTATTCTGGGAACACATGGGTGGGACTTGCAAAAGTGTCACATCCAAGGCAGCCCAGAGATAGCTCACCCAAGCAAATGCATTCAAGGGCAACTCTCATAGGCAAAAGGCTTGCAAAGCTCCCTAAGAGAAATAACCATCAATGAATCAATGAATCAATGAATACGATATGCTGCAGGAATGGTCACACACATGCGTACGCACAAAGCCAGCTTCCACTGCTACTGAGTAATCACTGACTCAGGGCCAGGCAACACAAGCACAGCCTAAATCATTTCACTGCACCATCGAACCATGATCAGAATGAACTGTGATCCCCATCTTACAGAGGGAAACTCTAGGGTTCACCTAGCATAAGTAACTTGTGGAAAATCACACAACTACTGAGTTGCAGAGCCAAATATTAGAACCAACTCATTCTAATTCCACAACTAACATTCTCACTCCATTCTGAATACCAGCTGCGCTGGAGAGAGTGTCCTTTAGAGCAAGGGCACACACCACTTTCACCAGCAAATATACTTATTTAGCCCAATCCTTTCTGTGACAAGGCAGTTTGAAAAGTGTTTGCCTTCCTGAGGCTCCGATGCTCAACGGTGGATATGAGGAAAGCCCCATTATCCCAGAAGCAGGCATCGCAGTGCTGGGTGAAAAGCGTGAGTGAGTATTTCAGTGTTAAGAGCTTCAGCTCGAAGAGCTCTGGTTTCGAGCAGGGCTTCTGAACAGCTGGCCAAGAACACTCAGCTGCAAAACACAGACCTCTGGATCCTTAATGCCCATGGCCTCTACAGTGAAACAGTCTTGCTGAGAAACAGAAAGAGAAATGGAGAAATAGCGCAATTTATCTCCCTCAAAGGGGAAAAGCAAGCAGGCAGCACTGCACGGGAGCTGCAATTCTGCAAGGCCTGGTGATTTCCAGGCTCCAATGTCCTGACCACAGACACTACTCCAGAAGCAACGGTAAGTAGAATGTAAGACGAATTCTAAAGTGTTAGGTCAAAGAGAGACAGGTCTTTACATCAACAAAACTTTCCTCTTTCATGGAAGTCACTGCAGATTCTGCAACACTATCCATCCCAATCTAGGAGGGCCCAGCAGAAACTCAGCATTTTTACATTCATAATACAAGGAAATGTGAAGAAAAAAGGGATTCTGGAAGGTAATATCAGGATACTCTGACTATTGACCTAGAAACAAAGAGTCTAAAAAAATCCTATAAAACCAGCTCTTAATAGAAATGTTGCTTTCAGCCAGGTGAGCAGGTGCATACCTGTAATCCAGCACTCGACCAGCTAAGGCAGGCGGATCACCAGTTTGAGGATAGTCTGGGTTACATAGCAAGTTTGAGGTCAGCCTGCACTACACCACAGGACCTTGTCACAAAAAAAACATAGGCAGACCGACCAACCGACCAGACAAGAAGAAATAATACTTTGTTCCTCTAGTTCAGCAGATTTTTCCTGAGCCTCCTCCCAATTTGAAGTTTTGTAAGTAACACTATTTCACTTTTTTAAAAATTCATCATCACATTCATTAATTGCTCTTTCTATAAATGACCTCAGCTATTTAAAAAACAGAAGTGTAGGACAATCAGTCAGCATTATCACTACTACTTAAACCAACATTTTGGTAGTACATCAAAGTTTAAACAGACGGTGCTTTCGCAGAGTTTAAAACATCCTATGATGCTAATAACTGCAAGAGAAAATTATTTGTTTCCATTTTGCAATGAAAAAATCACCTGCAAAGGATGTTTTGTATAAAAACTATACATACACCAAACAAAAGGCAAGAAAACGGAATGTTTAAATTGTGGTGGCTCACCCTTGTAATCCCAGCACTCTGGAGGCTGAGATAGGAGGATCATTGCAAATTCGAGACCAGCCTGGGCTACAAAGTGAGCTCAAGACCAACCTGAACAGCATAGTGAGACCCTGTCTCAAAAAGACAAGGGCTGGGGATTTGGCTCAGTGGCCTAAGCGCCTGCCTGGCAAGCACAAGGTCGTGAGTTCAATCCCTGGTGCCACAAAAATTAATTAATTAATTTTCTGCATACTTTCATCCTAAGATCGTGGGAACAATGCAGGCACTTCCTGCTGCTTCGATGTGAGCATTTGTACCCCACAGAAACACCTGCTGACGACAGATCCCAAGGTGATGGCATCAGGGGCAAGACCATTGGAAGGGAAAGCCTACGCCAAGAAAAGCTCAGTACAATGACAGTGACAATAAAGCAGGAACAAAGGCGTAGAAGGGGTAGGAGTCATTGTGGCACAAGTGGCAGAGGGGAGAAGGAAAGAAGACAGAGAACATGATGAACAATGTCACCTAGGACTGGGTATAGTGGCACATTGTGGGTAGCAGAGGCAGGAGAATCGCAAGCTTCACCCAGCATGGACAACTTAATGAAGACCTAGCAAGACCCTGTCTCAAATGAAAAAGATCTGAAGATGTAGCTCAGTGTGGAGGCTGTGGGTTCAATCCTCAGCAGCAGAAGAAAAAAAAAACACTACACAAGACTTCAAGCACAAGACAGACAACTCTGGAACACTCGAGAAGCCACTGGAGTTGTCTGAAATGTGTGCAGCTACCTAGCTGAAAAGCAAATATTCATTCTGGGTCTTGACATTTTTTTAGTCACACAGTGAAAATACTGAAACATGATGTTATTTCTCACAAAGATCTGCCCACGGACTGACCACAAGATGTTCTTTCATTCTGCGCTTCTTGCAAAAAAACCAAGGCACTATTAGGTCAAAAGAGAAAATAAATTCTGGATTACACAGAGATGCTTCAGAGAAGTGGGCAATGGAGAGCAAGCTGGAGGCGGCTTCTCCTCTAAACCCAAGCCCTCATGGGCAGCAGCAGTGCTGGGAGGCACAGCCCACAGTGAATCCATGACTAGGGGACCTATCTCAGATCACTCAAATCACCACGACTAGGAACTGATACCCACCCTGCTCATGGGCTGCAGAGCAGGAACAAACAGAAGAGCACATTTACACCACCAAAAAAGTTTTTAGAGGTGACCAATCCAAAGGCTAGAAGATCCTAGGATGCTGCTAAAATCTTTAGAAAAAGAAAATTAAAATTTAAAAACCTGAGCAAGTCATCAAAGTCAGGCCTTGCTACAAATATATGTGTTGAATTAAATATGAGGTTATTTCAAGTATACAACTGATGTCCAAAGGAATTCAAAATAATCCAAGGGCTCGAAATCCCAGCCTTAGAAACTCACAGCACTAGGAGAAATAGCATTTGGCCTCAACCCTGGATAGTTTGCCTTATTTGTGCTTAGTCCAAAAAAAAAAAATCCTTTGTAAACAATTTTTGTTACAAATTTGCCTCAGGGTAATTCTACAAGCCAAATGTGTGTGTTAGACCCAACAAAACCTTCCAAGTCAAACTCATACAAAGAAAATTTTTCCTGAAAAAAGAAGGGACTGGGGCAAAAAAAAAAAGGCAGAGGGAGGCAGGAGCGCGCTGGAACAGGAAGGCATGGGTGGGACATGCTCAGCACCTCAGGGGACAGTGCAGAGACCAGAAGCTCAGATGGAGTGGCAGGAAATGAAGTCCACGAGACAAGCAGGGATAAGATCTGATCAGGCCTGCCTTCTGGCACTTGGAAATTCTGGAATCAATTCTGAAAGGGTCACAGGACTGCAAGAGGGCTGTAAGCAGAAAAGCGATCTAAAAGCTACCTTAAACTTTCAGACCCTGGGATTCTGCAACAGGAGAGAAGCTGGGACTAGGGAGAAAACACGCGTGCACCAGGGTAGGCACAGGGCGGGTCTTAAGCAGCATCTCCTTTCTTCTTTGCAAGTCTTACTTCACTCTGGGAAATGCTAGGGCACAGCTTCAGTAAGGTGGGAACGCAAATGTGCTGTTCAAACCGATCCCACATGTTCAGAGGTCTAAAGGACAGCCACAGAGGAAGGGACTCATGAACTGCTGAAGCTCTGGGCATCCTGGAGAAGGTTCTGGACCCAGCATGCTCCTGCTGTGGGTGCCAGACCCAGACCACATGGCTCCACCCCTAGGCCCCAGGCTCAAGAGGAACCTGATGCTGGGCTTCATGCGACTCAGTCTTCCCTAGCCTTTCAGTCAGAAGCACTTGTTCATCTCCTCATTTGAATGCTAAGTGTTTTTCTTTTTTTATAGGAAAGCCAATGTCTGTCTGTCTGTCTATCTCTGCCTCTTTCTCTCTCTTCAGCACAGGACAGGCCGGGACTGGACAGGTGCTCAAAGAACCCCGAAAGAAGGAAGGGAAAGGAGGTATAGAAGAGGTAGAGGGTAAAGCCCAGACTGTCAAATTAGAAGAACCCACCCCAAGCTGCCAATTCTCCCCTTTGCTAAACTGTGTGACCTTGGGTACTTCATTGTATCAACTGGGGCCCCAACTGCCCTGTTTATACTAGGAAGGTAAGAGTCATACAAAGACCTAATGAATATTAGATGGAAAGAGCTTAGAGTATGACTCATAAAAAGCAATGAATTATTAAGCTTATTATTATAAGAGAAGGGAAAAGACTCACCTTGAAAAGGCTGCCAACTTCCACCACACATGCACAAGCCTCATAAACCAACCAGTTACCCAGCAGGCCCCTGCTCCCTCTGGCTTTTTGTGTCCATCAATTACCCATTTAACCATCCTCACTTCAGGCAACCAAGTGAGCTCAACAGCGGCAGCTGGTAGGTCTCCACAGGCAACTGCTCCTCGGCCACAGAACAGGGCTGTAGCTTCTGGGAGGCGGGGTAGGAGCCCGTGCCAGGCACCAGGAGGGGCTGCCTTCGACGCCTGCTGCCACTGAATCATGGCAACAAGAAAACCTTGCTCAGCTCCAAAAGGAACTTCTGGGGCCAGGAGGCCATCTGGTACTGGTCCCCTTGCACTCCTAGGCAATCTGACTCCTGGCCTGAAGATGTTCTACCCAGCCAACAAGAAGCCTTCAAATGCCTATCAAATGCTCCTCTGATCCCATACCCCAGCTCTCCTGTGATCTCTTTTCCAGTGCAAGTAAGTTTCTGCTAGAATACAAGAACTCCCAGTTCCAAAGAGGGTAAACGTGACTTGCAGAAAAAGAAGCTAGTTGCACTCCTCTGCCCAACCTGGAGCCCGGAGCCACTGCCCCAGGCTGCCTGCACACGGAGGGCACGGCCTCTCAGGTGCTGACCAGCACTCTACCTGCTGTTCTATTAAAAATCAGAGCAAAGTTACAGAAATAATCATAGTTCCATGCAAAGAGAAGTGTGTGTCGAGACACAAAGCAAGAGGGACGGGTGTTGAGTAGACAACGTAGAATAAAATGATACCTGCCAACAGGGGTGGAGGCAGCATCCCTAAAGAGCTGACAGATGAAGGCCGGCCCATCTGTGGATGTGGCAAGGACGGTGTTATAGGAAAGCATGCCACACAAGAGCGTCCTGGCTCAATCACAGGACTGTCCACCGGAGCCTTTGCAGTCTCTGGGCCCTGCCAGAGTTCGAGATTACTCCTCTCCAGGAACCAGAGGCCCTGACTGCCTGTCCCAACCCTGACCAAGCCAGAAATGCTTGGGAAGGCAACTGCGCTACAGGATGATAATCGCATGGCAGTGCCTTTGAATGGTGCTCACTCTCAGCATTTTCTATAACAGTGCAGATGCAACCAGCAGAAAATGAAGAGAAGTGCACATGCCAGGCCTTTGGTGGCTGCTCTGGCTATGTAGACGGCAGAGGAAACAGCTCTCTCCCAGTGCACTGGACTTGGGTATCTGGCTACAATGGCAGAAGGCGCATGTGCAGAAAACAAGGAGAACTCAGGACAAGACGACAATTGAGCGCTGCGATGCTCCTGGGGAGGAAGCAGCTTGCTGTCACCTGTCCCATCAGCCTGAGGGGATGACCACATCCAAGAGAGGATGATTACATTATGGCTGGGTATGGGGCCAGTGAATGTGGCCAGTGCCCAACCCATCCAGTCCACCCCTGGAAAGCAGGAAATGATGCACCGTCAATGTTAATGGCTGAGATGATCGGAGTTCAAGTCTTGCCTTCAGCACTTACAAGACAAGTGCTTTGTACTGAGATCTGCAGCACCCAGCTATTTCATTACAAAATGGGAAAACAGAATTTCTTGTGTGATTCTGACAGAATTAGATGCAGAAACAAGACCTCTTAGGAAGCTGTGCACCTAGTAACTACTATTATCACTATCACCACTACTGTGACAGTTTGGTATATTGTAGATGAGAGTTGAAAACAGCTTTCTAACTGCCCTGGTATCAAACCCACAAAAATGAAGGTGCCAGGTCACATACGCAAAGCTACTTGCTGAGATGCCACAAGACACAAACACCATCGTCCCCACTAATCAGCAAAAATGACCTTCAATCTCCAAACCCCAGATGCAGCCAGCTTGAGTGCTCAGCACTAGAGGGAATAAACATAAAATGGTCTCAGAGCAGGTAAAAGAAGAGTAACTGGAAAGAAAACAACAACAAAGAAAGAAGTAGGAGAGTAACTGGATGTGCCCTGTGACCGTGGCATGCTGAGACAGAGGACCTTTCAAGACACCAGAATGTCACAGCAGAGCTTTTGTGGAACCATTTAGATAGAAGTGAGGAAAGAAACAATCTAGTAAGAATAAGAAAACAGACACTTCACCTTAGGAAGTAGTGGATCCCACAGTGTTCCCTGCCTCCTCCCCAGCGTCTTCCTAAATTCTGATCTGAATTTCCAATGCATGGATTTTTTTGAAATAAAACATTAAAATCCTGGGCTATATGAAAGTATCAGGTGGCTGGTGGACTGGATTTAAGGATGACAAGGACAGCCAGAGAAGTACAGCTCCATGGTGAATTAAGAGCTAAAACAAATTCAGGTCACCATGCACACCTGAACTTCATAGGTTTTTGGAGAAAGATCAAGGGACAAGCAAATGACTCTGGTTTGCTAGGATTTACCTCTGTTCTCCCAGAATCCTGAAGGTGTCACCCTGACACTTTGCTGGCAACATCTGCACAGAATGGGAAGATTGGGAAACTCCATAGCTACCAATCAGGCAACAGGGCCAGTGAGACTGTGTTAGTCTGTTCTATGCTACTGTAACAAACACCACAGGCTGAGTTATTAGTGAAGGGAGACAGTTTATTTATCTGAGTTTGGGAAGCTGACCGTATACGACCAGATATCCTTATTTTTTTAGGATGTAGTGTGATGAGGGTTGTAGGGCAGGCTGCATCAAGGCAAGAACAGCTGAACATACACTCCAGCTGACTGGCTCCCTGAGCTTAGGCTGTTACATTTCCCTAGATTCCCCCCATCTGCTATTAGGGAAATGCTCAAATGCACAACTAACTTGAAAGTTTTACAGTGAACATCTACAGATTCCCCCCCCCGCCCAAAGGCTTTCCTTAAGTCATCAAGGAAGGCAGACAGGGCAGGTTAGGCCAGTTCCGAGCACAGGAGAGGGGTCAAGAAAGGAGGCTGTACTGGTCTAGCACATGGTCAGCTCTGTCCTCAGAGAGGGGGCACCCATTTGGGTCTGGCTGAGGAACTGGCCGCTCTTGTTAGATGGGAGTTGCTAAGTCATCAAGAGGAACTCACAGGGACCACACTGGAAAAGCAACCCCTCTTCAGAATCAAAACGCCAGGTCTTCTTCTGCTCACTGATCTTACTGATTACTAAGAATATTGGAGAGTTAAGGGGCATCAAGTGAAACCTAATCTTGATCTGAGGCAACTAAGGCCCAGAGATTAGGAGGAAACTTAATACTATCTGAGCTGACATCAGATGAAAACTAGGAAAACAGAAGGGATACCCTAAAAGTAAGTTTTATCAAGCAGGTCTAGAAAAAATTGCCAGGTAACTGTATTCTGCTATTCTTTTTGTAATGGGGGCTGAACCTTGGGCCTTCACTCAGAGGTACATCCCTATCCCTTTTTATTTTGAGATAGTGTCTTGCCAAATTGCTCAGGCAGAATTTGAACTTGTGATGCTCCTGCCTCAGCCTCCCAAATTTAAGGACTGCAGGCATGTACCACCATGCCTGGCTGGCTGTTAGGTCTGGGAAAACCCCCTATTGATGATAACCCTCCAATGGTAGTTAGGATTCCTTGGTCCAGGTCCATGTGAAGCCATTAATCTGAGCGCCAATATTAAAGAGTTTTGATACATTTATTTCCAGCTGCTCTAACAGGGTACGAATATGACCCCCATTCACCTCTCTGCAGCTGTGCCTCACCTTAATTCTGCCCCCACAAGGGTCGTCATTTAACATCACAACTCACACTGCATCTCCGAAACAGCAGTACTCTAACATCAGGGCGCACGGCAAAACGTTGAAACGGGACAGTAAAAGCCCCTGGTATCAGCAGCACTGACCGCCCTGCAGAAGCAAGGCCTGCTGAGGAATGGCCACTGCCTTTGAAGGACTCCACAATGACCAGTGGTGCCAACACTGCCACCTCTGACTAATTAACACCACTCGAGGTGCCCTAGCAGGCTTGGAAAAACCACTGACACTGATCTGGCCTCACCTGGAGCTGAAAATTACTTCACCAATAGCAGAAAAAAATACTTCCCACACAAACGACACCAGGGCAAGTCTCTCTGGTGCCCTGGCTTTCTCCTCTTTTATGAGGGGCATTTCTCCAAAGCTTTCACTACAAATGATTCTGTGACAGCTGACTACACATGAAGTCAGTAAAAGGAAGGCAGCATTTCCTCTCCCCCGGAGGAGTTGCTTCTACCTGGTACCTTTGATCAATAGCTTCCTGGGATTTTGTTTTGGGGGTTCATTTGGATTTTGTTTGGACTTGACAAAAGCAGTAAGGGGCAATGCCTTTTTTTTTCTTTTTTTTAATTAAAAAAGTTACTCAGAAACACCAGAGAAGAGCAAGTAAAGCAAATGTCCTGCCTTGATACCTTGTATCACTGAAAGTCCCATAAAAAGCTCACTTCCTAAGCTCCTTCTTACAATGACATTCTGTATTTTTAAAAATTGGCAGTAAAAAGAAAACTATTGACACATTCCACAATTTGGATGGCTTTCCAACACACCAGACTGAATAAAAAAAATTCTAGAAGGTCATGTATTGTATGATTCCACTTGTATAAAGTTTTAACACGGGACAACTCTGGAAAAGGGAGAGATTAGTGATTGCAAGGAGTCAGGGACAAGAACTAAGAGCCAGGAGAAAGACGGGTGTAAAAAGCACCATGTTTCCTGTTGGAACTATTTGGGATACGGACAAAGATGGTGGATGCACAAATCTATACATGTGAGAAAACTGCACAAAGCTTAGTAAACACTCAGACACAAAAAAGAAGTGTACAAGGGACCTCTCTGCATTCCTACATGCAAATACATGAGGAACAACAGTTACAGGAAAAGTTTCAAGAGTTAAAAAGTCAGCTCCCTGTCTATGCTGTGAGGATAAAAGCCATAGTTTTTCATCCACCAAAGACTTTGTAAGGCAGAGAAGGAAAACTCTCAGAGCCTGTGACAAGTGAAAGGTAAGACCTGCTGGCCAGTAAGATGGGACAGATGATAAAGGACATTTAGTGATGGAGGGCACAGATTTCCACACTAGCACAACCCTCTACCCAAATGTCCCCACAGCCACCTGGAGAAAGAATTTTGCAATGCACACAGAATGCTCTCTCCTCTGTCTCAACATCTTTGGTAACATGACTAAGAAGTCATCCATGATCTCAGGGAATGATGCACAAACTGGAATCTTGTACTGTTTTTCAGAATTTACTAAATACGAAAGGAAACCCTAGCTGATAAACCGTATATCCCAAAACTGAGAATGTCAAGTCAGACATAGTCAACATTTCTGTAATCCTAACCCTGTGAGAGGCCGAGGCAGAAGGATCACCAAGTTCAAGTTCAAGCTCAGGCCCAGCAATTTAGTGACATAATGAAACACTGCCTCCAATTGTAAAAATAGAAATTTTAAAAGGCCAAGGTTGTAGCTCAGTGTTCCCTGGTTCAATCCCTAGCACAGATGCACTGACACACCCACAAATATACACACACAAAGGATGAGAATGTTTCACATGCTCCAAGATAAGAACAGGTGCACGTTAAAAAAAAAAAAAGAAAGAAAGAAACACTGATGGCTACACAAGTACTTACTGAGCACCTACCATATGGCACAGACAATATTAATGCAAGAATAGTGAATAAAGAAACTTACGTTGTAGTGCAGAAAAATATAAGCAAAGAAATAGGAATTATTCATACAGGTTAATGCCATAGCAGCAGTATTTTATCATCTCAAACCAGTCCAAAACAAAGGTAATTTTGGTAGAGTTTTACAAGAGACCTGTTTCAGGTCATTATTTCTACAACTGTTCAGTCATTTATTGATCATTCACTAGTCTTTCCATAATTCAATTTCCTTGCTTATTAAAAAATTTAAGACTCTGGATCAGTTCAGTGTGTGGATAAATGAAAGTCCTCGGGACCAAGCAGCACTGTGAACTACCAGCAAAGGTCTTCAAGTAAGAAATTCTCCTTGTGTCCACTGTATATGGGTGAGGCTTCCATATAATCCTTCCTGAACACACTTTTCATGGCTAAAGGAAGGAATGAAAGAGGGACACAGATATCGCAGGAAGCAAGATTTCAGTTCACACAGATTGATTTGTTCTTATTGTGATATTCCGCTATTTTAGATAAAGAGTGATTTAAAACTGGCCCTGAGGTAGAGTCTGATTTAGTAACACAGTGGAACTAGGGCTCACTAATCTCCCTTGCGACCCATCTCCTCGTCTCTACAAAATCACGTGATGAAATAAATGCAGTCCCTAAGGTCTTCAATAGTAACTAGTGCATGGTAGGTAGGTAATAAAAGATCAATGGTCTTCTTGTGGTAAAGGAGCAAAGCACCTTTAAATATTTAAAAACACTACTATTAATATGGATTTAAAATACGATGATTTTCAAAGGAAACACTATCATTGTTTTTGAGAGTTTTCATGAGATTAAGCTTTATTCTCCTTAGTTGACCACTCAACAAGTCAGACACATGGCCATAAAAATAAAACATCTCCACTTCCAAATTCTTTCATCATGCCCTATATACTTAGAAGGAAAAACAAGCCAGTATTTATTTCTAAATTTATGGGTAGTTTATTAAAAGGAGTTTGTAATGAACTCGTCTATCATGCTAGATATAAGCACTGTGGTTATAATCTTTAAATATCAATTTATATTCTTCAAATACACAGGAAGACATCATAATTAAAAGTTCAGGAAATTTGACTAGGAAAGGAGTCATCGAGCTGCCATAATTTAACCTTCCCCAAATGGCATCTCATGACCTGTTTTCTAGAGAAACCACATATTATAATAGTGTGCTCCTTAATTAAAGTACTAATAGAGAGTAAATATTCATTCGCTTGTTCAAACAAATACATACAGAGCACCGAATATTCCAAGAAAGGTAAAAAATGGGGTTTTGATGTAACACTGAGAAAATAACTGACACACAAGAGTTCACTTGGCTTAATCTCCCAATCGTATGACATTTCTATTTCAAACACTACATTGATTGCAGGCTTGTTTTATAAACTAAATGGCAAGCTGTGCTCATTTTGAAGAGCTAAATTGGTTGTAAAAACACTGTTAAGCAGAATGTCCTTTTAAGAGAGGTAAGATGAAAGGAATCAGTAATATTAATATTGAAAAGGAACTGGAATGTATCCACTCACGAAACGGTCTTCTCCGTCCACGTTGTCATCTAGGCTGCTGGGAGCAGTGTGCCATCTATTGTTGAATGAGAAGGTCCATGCGGGCCGTTCTCCTGCTCTGCACTAGGGGGAAGAAAAGCTAGCCTTCCTAATGCTTAAGGAGTCTTTGCTTCCCCTCATGCTTCCCTATCACTATTCCAACACCTGAAATACAGAGAGACACGGAGGAAACCTTACAAACGTTGATCACAACCCACTGAAGACACGCATCAGTTTAACCCAGTGACTTTTCAGACAAAGGCAACATGGCCCTTAGGACTATTTGGCAATGTCTGGGGACATCTGGCAGTGTCCAGTGGGAGAGGCCACCCTGGGGTGCTACTACACATGCCACATTGCCCCGATCAGTCCTCCTACAGCAGAGACTTGTCTAGGCCCAGTGGCCGGAGGGCTGAAGTTGTGACAACCTGGTGTACTCGAGCCTGGGTTGTCTTCCGAAGCACAGAGAAAGCCACGTTTTACTGCAAGGGAAAAATAGATAAAAAGAAACCACTTTCACAGACCCAACACTCAACAGCAACATACAAAGTGGGGAGAATAATGGAATTAGTCTTCTCTAGATTAGTATAAACACACTAGTAATAGTACCAGTTAGCCATCTTTAATTTAAATACTTAAAAAATTGAAGCAAAAGTTGACCAAATTGTCCCAAAGACTTATGACTTATAGGATCTCAACCTGGCTTTGGGATTGGTCTCTAGGCTGATTCTTATAATCCTGAAATATTCTTTACCGTACTCAAGAATCATCACTGTCAGTGTGCTGGGGCAGAAGCAACCTTTGGCTCACACATCACCTGACCCGACCCTCTCCCCTGTCCTCTCCGTTGGCCCATCCCATTCAAAGCAGACATCATTCATCATCAAATTCTCAACTTACTCTCCCATGTACTCTGGGCAGTGACTTCCATTAGCTGGAGTCACCACTGGAGATGCTGTATGCCTGGCATCAGAAACTGAATGTGATTCAGGAGATGTGGGCTCACGTCTTGCCTTGGCCACTGGAGGGCTGTAGGAACTTGACGAAGCCACTTAGACCCTGGCATGTACTTCCCTCCAGTTATGCAACATGCATTAACAAAGCTTAAAAGGACTTTTAATTCTAACTCTAAATAACATAATGGAATGTGAGCTTTCTGGAATTATGAGGGCTTTGTATCTCGACTGCAAAACTGCAAAATATGAAACATAGGAGCCTGTTTGGGAGAGTAAGAAAATAGATCAGACACAGGCAGGAATATACAGGAGGATAAGAACTGAGCAGAAAAGAGAAATAACCTATTAAAAAGAGCATTTTAGAATGCTCTTTTAAATGTCCTCCCGCAGCAGAGACTAGTCTAGCTCCAGCAGCCAGAGGGCTGAGATTGTGACAGCCTGGGTTTAAAATAAGGGCACATCACCGAGAGAAAATGCACAAGAGTTAAACTTGGACAGAATCAACTTGAAAGCCATCAGTCTGAGTGACAATGTCACGGAGCAGTATTGTCTCTGCGACTTAGGTAAATGATTTACCCTCTGAGGTTCGGTGCCCTCACACACAAAAGGAACTAATTCTAGCTGTCCAGCCTTCATCCCAGGAATTTCCCTAGATTAATTACCAAGCCTTCAAAGGGCCTCCTAGAGCAGTATGATTGAGTAATTTATGGACTATCCATACTCACAGTATCACAGAGCTGTGCAGAGTGACTGAGCTAGAGCTGTTTGAAATGACCTGCAGACAAGTTCATAAAACAGACTTATACACAGTGCGTTGCTGAGGGATGTGTACACTGTAATTTCATATGTATAAACAATCAGAAAATGAATCAAAGATGTCTGAGTACATATGCATGCACGCAATGAGAAGGAAGTATGGAAAGACAGACTTCCAAATGTCTTAGCATGGGGATGCGGGAGGGACAGGAATGTTAAAATGAAAGATAAAACTGAACATTAGTATTACTTTGGCTTGTTCTTACACTATCGTCTAAAAGACAAATTATATAATTCTTAAGGTGCCTTCAAAAATTCTTGGTACTTACACAGTAGATTTGTAGCTGCCAGGCAGGAGAGGGCTGGGAAGCAGAGTGTAAAATGGGTAGGGGGCTTTCAATTGGGAGAGATGAAAAAGTTCAGAACTAGATAGTGGGGATAATCTTATCACGTTGTGACGTACTAAGTGCCACTGAAATGTACACTTCAAAATGATTAAAGTGGTAAATGAAGCTGGACATGGTAGCGTACACCTGGCAATCCCAGCACTGTGGGAAGCTGAGACAGGAAGATCACAAGTCCAAGGCCAACCTGGACAACTTAGCGAGACCCTGTCTCAAAATAAACAGATACAATGCAAAGGCCTGGGTTAAATTCCTACTAATACACACACACACACACACACAGTAAACATTACATTGGGGGAATTTTATAATTCAAAAAACTGCCTTGACATTCTATATAAGTAAAAGAGAACCCATCGCATCTGACCACAATGGTAGCACTGTCACTGTAGATTCTAGGCTACCAAGGAAGCACAGTGGACAGAAGTGGTCGAAGAACGGTAAGGGACACTGATGGCTTCCCTTGGGTAAGAAGCGGCTGACCAAGGAAGTGTGTGCCCTAACACAGGCACACCTACTCTCTTCCTCCTCAACCCCAGGATGCTCAGCAATTCTCTCTCTGAGCAGCCCCAGTGTGTGCTGGTCACATCCCGCATCTCCAGCCAAGATGCAAAGGAGCACTGACAGCACTTGAGGCCCCTCGCTCAGCAGCTCCCCAAGCTTCCTATCACAGTCCTCAAGCACATGCTAGCCAAGAACAGGAGAAGAACAGAGAGACGGGAATACAGGAGAGTTACTGTCATTATACACTTGCTCTACTTGAAAAACAGCCTACCCATCACATTAGTTTATACCCCCAAGAAAAACATTCAGCACTAGAAAATTGACTTTCACATGCACTTTTGATAGCTGTTTCGAGCCTTTCTTCAAACTGAGTTTTGAAGTTTTACATGGAAGAACCAAAATATAGAAAGTAAAATTCTCTAGGGCTCCAAGGAGCCACAGAATTCTAGAGCACACATGCAGTAAACCCAGGGACCTGGAATTCTGCTGTGCCAGGAGGCAAGGGTGAAAAAGTATCATTACAACAGGATAGCATAGAGGGATTCATTACTGAAGCCTGAAGGTGTAAGCTACCTGGAGACGCTACAAAACCCGCATGCTGAGAGAATTACTTGGGAAAAATTAATTCCTTTGGGGGAAGAGGGACAGAGATGAATGGGAACAAAAGTGTCCAGCTGTGAAAGCTCCGTATCCTCTTCCTTCCATCCTTGAGGCATTCACATCTTGAGGCCTCCAGCTGCAATTCCACAGAGCTCAGTAACCCTTTTAGGGAGCTGAGCAGGACACCAAGCACGACACAGGCAAGGAAAGGAAAGGCTTGGTCCAACACAAAAATCACACAGCCACTATGCTCACCTTCCAGTGCTGCACAAGTAAAAAGTTACCCCACAGCCACCCCCAGAGAGACTCCATACCACTGAAAACCAGCACCCCTCTAGCTTTACCGGAAACATTAATGCAAAAATGTGATGCAGTCAGCGAAAAGAAAAATGTAGTCCTAAAATACATCCGATTTTAAATCCAGAAGCGTAATGCGAACTTTATGCCTAAGCATAACATGAACTTTATGCAGATACACCTACAGCCTCACTGGCAAGGCAGAAATATAAACTAGCTCTCTGCACTGCACTGTCAGCATTAACTTCCGCGACACGGTTCACATTCAGCTGTGAGGATACAAGAATCTTCAAATACAAATCCTCTGACCCAGTGCATAGCTGGTTTACAGCTCAGGTGAGTGCAGTCCACTCAGACCGCTCCCACCACTACTGCTAACGACCTTTCTGTGTCCTGTGTATGTCAAGAGCACCAGCACAGCTCTGGATAAGCCTGAAAACTGCCAATGCTGCACACGTGCTGACTTCATTAGTGTGGTTTCCCTACTAGGACATGCTAAAAAAAAAACGTGTGCACACACGTGCTTACCTATGGTGTCAGTTCAAGAGGTATAAATCATAAGGAAAAAAATCTCAGTGGTTTGAAATGGAGTAGAGGTTTTGAGCAAGGAAGGAACAGTAAATAAAGCAGGCAGAGAAATCTTAATTATTTTTCTTTTGTAGTGCTAGGGATCAAATCAAGGTCCTTGTACAACCGAAGCACACACACTACCACTGAGCTACATCTCCAGCCCGATCTTCATTTTTTACCACATTTTTATGTTTTCTCCAAAGAATTTCCACAAGAAAACCAAAGTAGGTCAAAGCAGACCCAATTTGTAGGAAAGAACTGAAGTTCCATGTGTTTCAAGAATGCCAGCTAATAGCTCAGGACCCGAGTTAAAAGTGAGACAAACTCACCTCAAAGTGAGCTAACAGAACTAAAGGGCTGGTGGGTTTACTGCTTCATGCAGCCGCAATGTTCAGGAGTTCACTGTGTGCACATGCATACAACATTGCTTCTCTCATCAGATCGCGTTGCCTGCCTTTCAACTCACTTCTGCAGGCCAATGCTGAGGTCCCTTAATGGGCCTCGAGGAGCTCCTAGCTAATATTCTGATGAGTATAGAAGCAAAGGACTGTTACATGGCCGTTTCAAGAACAGCACAGAACCAAGTTGCAGTCAATGGTCCCTGACCACACATCCATCTCTGAGTCCAAGTAATCTTTACTTTCTAAATGGTTGGGTCACATACCCATTGCTACAGCCCAGACCAGGAAAATAGCTCCTCACAGAATACATATGCCTGGAAGAGAACAGGGTGATTAGCAGTTATTTCCCCAAAGGCAACATATTTATGGAAAGGCTTTCCCAACATACAGTGGTTACCACATGATGGCTATCACATGGTATGAAGCAAAATTCTCCTGAGTTCAGAAAGGTAATACATCAATAAATATTTACTGCCACACAGTCTCTATGTGGTCTGGGCCAAGGTTTCCCATATTGTGGTCACAATGTCAGCTGGACTGGCGGGTACCTGAGGCTTTCCTTGGACTGGGACCCATTTGCAAACTGTTTCACTCACAGGACAGGCAAAATGGAGCTGATAGATGGCAGGATGGTATAGTGGTCAACTTCTTCTACAGGAACAACTCCGGTGGCCAATCCAGAAGCCACAATGCCTCCATGGCCTGGTATAACAGTCACACAGTGTCACACTGTATGGGTCACCCAAACTAGCACTGATTCTTTGATGGAAATACTAGGAAAGAGTGTGAATGTCTAGAAGTAAAAACAAGTAGGGGCCATTTGGCAGTCAGCCCATACCTTCTTTAAATTTCAATTTTCTCATACTTTATACTCCTTATTTCCGCTTTCTATTTTTGTTTCTAAAGTAGATCACTACAAAACACATTTTATTCATTTACTTTACTCATTATGTTTTTCTTGCAGTAGAAAGCAAGCTTCACAAGGACAGAGCTCTTGCTATGTTCTGCTCACTACTCTACCCTGACATCTAACAGAGCAACTGGTACATGAGTCACTAAGGAAATGGAAGTTAGATGAAAAATAAAGAGAAATGGATGCCAGGCAAGCATAGCAAAAGACGTCCACCTTACACATCAAGTCAGACTCAACAAAACCAGCCTGCAGGACCATTCCGAACCCATGTATTATGTCCCTATGCCCTACTGAGAGCAAACTATTTAAATATATGCCCTGAAACAAGAGGGGATCCAGCTAGTTTCATAAAGTGAACTGTTCTATAGTGATATCACACATGGTAATCCAAGTTCATGGTCTTCCTAACCAACCTGAAATTGACAAAAGGTGTAGGTTGCATATTGTAAGAGCATGAACTAACATGGAAATTCACAGTCCACAAATTCCAGGCTTTACTCTGCCTCTAAAATGAAGACTTGTCACTTCCCTTACTAGGGACTCAGTTTTGATATTCATAATAAGCAATATATTTATAAATTGGGTCTCAACCCTTTTATAGCATGACTGAAGCTACAGGCTAACAATTTATGGCTTTTTTAAAGAAATACTATTTATAACAGGAGGGCATTATGTTAAGTGAAATAGAACATGTTTTTCGCTTATATGTGGAAGATAAACAGTTGATACGCTAGAAGTAGATAACAGAGTAGTGGTTACCAGAGGCTGGGAAGGCGATGTTAGAGAGAGGGAAGGGGAAAGGATGACCAGTGGATACAGGATACAGGAGTGCAGCTGGATAGAAGTAACTTCTGATGTTCAACAGCAAAATAGGGTAACTACAGCAGGCAAGAACTAATTGATAAATTCAAAACAGCCGGCAAAGAGGATGACGAATGTTCCCAACATAAAAAAAATTATGTAAGTCTGAAGGGACAGACATATCAATTACTCCAATTTGATCATTATTTTGTCTACATATGTTGAAATACTATACCATACCTCAGATATGTACAGTTATGTGTCCATATTTAAATAGAAAAAAAGTCTTCAGGTTTAAAATAAAATCAGAACTGTACAAGTGGATATGCCTAAATATAATACAGATTCTTAACATCAAATTCCATATATAACTTGTTATCTGAAATACTGGACCCATCTTATAACACTGTGTAATATGCTTGAAATATAATCAACATGACAGATTCTCCAAAATAATCCTCATTATAAATTCATCACTGATGATAAAAGATAAAAAAAAAAATCAGAGCGCATCCCTCTGGAAAAACCACAGTGAAAAACAAGCCAAAATGTCTCCTCTCAAACATTATGTCCAGAAAAAGAGACAGACACACAGACTGACCAACTGACCATATAGTACTGTTTTCAAGTTTCTTATCAAAAAAATTATTAACACAGTTGGTTTTGTTAAATCTCCTAAAATCTAGTTCCAAAAGCATTAAAAATATTTTCCCATCAACGAAAATTATAACCTAAACTTCTCAATACTGTATTAATTATCAATTGCAGCAAAATAAATCTGACCTCAAAACTTAGTGACTTAAAAGCACTAACATTAATTGTATTACTTTCAGAAGATCAGTAAGTCATAATCGTAAGACATGAGAAAAATGTGTGATTCCAACCTGAAATGACAAACATGAAAACTACTTTCTTAGCCACAGCTCCAAAATATTTTTTCACTATCATGAATGTGCTGTTGGATGCTATTGTAGTCAGGGGTTGCAACAAGAATAATTATATACAGGACACTGAATTTATAACATTATTTTATGATGGTCACCCAGAGATAAATACAAGAAAGTGCAGGAAATCTGTCCACAACACTAAAGACCTAGAAAATCCAGTCAAGGGCCTGGATCCCATAATAATGTACCGCATGAGTCCAGCTGAAGACCTAGAGCCCATGACAATGCTTCCCACGAGTACAAATGGAGGCCCAGAGCCCATGACATTGACTCATGCAAGTCTGTTTCATGGATCTGCACTGAGAAGGCCCAAAAGTCAGTAGTGGAAGCTAAGAAGTCTGTGCCAGCAGGATGAAGGATCTGTGCCAGTAGGTTGAGAGTTTTACAGTGGAGTCAAGAAGCAATGCTTAAAATAAGGACCAGGACTCCCCTGAAAAGTACCACAGCCATCCTCAGTGGCGATGAAGTCCCAAGCTCTAACAATGAGAACAGTCGAGTACATGTCAGGAAGCCAGCATGACAACTTCTCCTGGAGATTAAATAGCACACATCTTCTCCTCCAGAGCCAGGAAGCGATGCTCAGGGTAAGGACCAGAGCTCCTCCAAAGTGAACTGCAGCCACTCTCAGTGACAAGGCCCCGAGATCCTCTGCTGATAATGGCCGAATTCGTAACAGGGAAGCCAGCATGACAAACTCCTCCAGGAGAACCAATGGCTCCAAACAGTGACACTTAGAAGAACCCACAAGCCACACCCTTCCTCTCCACGTCTCCTTTTATGCTGGCGACTTTCCTCAGGTGGGTCATCTACACTCAGCACCATACTGATTTAATTCAGTTGGTGGTAAGTTGACCACCAGTTTTTAATGCTTAACAAATGCCAAAAATAGAACCCAAATATCTCTCTCATTGTAAATATGTAACCAGCCCACCAGGAACTGTCTAACTCACAGTCATTTTTTAAAATGTAAATGTTCTTTAAATGAAACGCATGCCTCATCTTAGACGGATGTTTTAAACATAGATACTCAGTTCAAACAACCTATTCTCCTATGACACAAAGACACAGTATTAGAGGTAAAAATCAAATTCTGAAGATGTTAGGCAGTTTGTATTGATAAAGCAAGCTCTGAGATACACTGGACAATTTGTTTGTTGAGAACGGACAATGTATATTTCCTGGCCATCCAGCATTTTCATTCCTCCCTCTATTAAAATCAGCAGAATTTTCTTTCACATTCACGTTTTCCACTGACTAGATCCTTTCTTGATGGCCATTCACTAGCATCAGAGATTCGCTTTCCTCTAGAAAACACGCATCATACAATACAGACTTTTAAACACAAGGAGAAGTTTGGGTCAGATTCATTCCTGAATCTAATCCTTCCTGAGCTGCATTTTTCCAGCTTTCACAAAGGTTTCTCCAAATCCCGATCTTTTGCCAATGAAACCCATTTTCACTTAACCAGAATAACCTTCCGCTGTATCCCACGCTGAGTGACACAGAACAGCTCATCTTATACTACCTGTGGACTCACTACCACACGGGGGTCGTTCAACAGCCAGGGCACTATGCTATCTGTGGGCAGCAGAGAGCGGGGTGGCTACCACACACACTCTGAGCATCCCACTAACTCAGCACCCCAAGAAGCCAAGGCACAGATGCCTACACAAGCTGCTCTCAATAGATGGGACTCAGGGAAGTGAACTCTAAATCAACCTTTAAATGCATTCTATTTCATGCAAAGCATGTTTTGCTTTGCAAAAAGGATCCCAAAGATTTGCTTATAGACAATACTCTCACTTTTGCGTGTACTTAGGTTTTTTTAAACGCGACTGCCATAAACAGTGGCATGTATGTTCATGGAGACAAGGAGGCACATGCCCAGGAAATTGCCAATGTTAACATTAATTAAAAAAAAATTCTAAACAGCCAGTGATGAAGAAGCAAACATGTCACTGTGGGATAATCACAGTAAGGAAATATTTTGCAGGGGTTTATGACATGAAGAAAACATACACAAACTAACGTAGATAACTTATCTAAGGCACAACATGCAAAGTTCACTTTAAAAGTGATTTAATTATATAGACACACATGCACATGTAAGATATGTTGTAAAATAAAAGAAAAATGATTAGTAAATATTTCTCGAAGAGAGATATTTATTTACATTTTCATACTCCTAATGAAGGCAAACTAGTATTGGGGGAAAAACACCTGGCAATACGTTTTATTTG